>BQKN01066190.1:746823-768140 GCA_022839385.1 Asparagus kiusianus
AGATCACAAGAAAGATCAAGATAATGTAGACTGTCTCGCACCCAAGATAGTGTTTACTGTCTCGCAGCGAGATAGTGTTTACTATCTCGCACGCGAGACAGCTCTGAAATGATCAAAAGTTACTAAAATAACTGCCACACCCGTGTCCATTAACTGTCCAGGGACGTAGGAAACATTGTGGGTGAGAATCACGTGGATAACTACTAAAATAACGGAGTTTGAAATGTGGGAAAGCAGTTACAGTAGAAACTGCCAGGCAGTTGGAATTTTCGAGACAATCTTTACTGTCTCGGAAGCCGAGATAGAAAACACTGTCTCGGACGCCGAGACGGTAAACGTTGTCTCGCAACCTTAACTTCTTCACATGATTGTATTTTTCAGTGAAAGTGTCCCAGAGGCTATAAATACCCCCCTAGGGTCACTACTGACAAGGATCGAGCAAATTGGAGCAGAGAGAGTAGATAAAACAGTAAAACTAAAGTTCTTTGTGTGATTCCTTGAGATTCGAGCTTTGACTTGATCTTAAGAAGAGTGATCGTCTTACTTTGATAAGATATTCACTGATCTTCATTCTTGCTTCTAAACGAAGGAAGGATACCAGAGACCCTCACAAATCTGTGAATCAGTGGTCCACGAGTCAAAGCACTCTCGGCACAGGCAAAGTCCCACAAAACAAGACTCGATAAATGATTTTTTATGTTATTTTCTTGAAAGTTATAATTTTCTTAATTTTTCATTGTAATTCATTGTAAACGACCGAAGTTTAATAGAACCATCAATGGAAATGACTTTCGACGAAAACACCCAGGGACAGATTGTCCCATACTCTCCAACACCAGCAGTAGAGCAGTCTTCAGCCACAGGCAAAGTATATGCAGTGGTTCCCCGTGATCATGGTTCCAGCGGAGAAGTTGTGAAGGGTACGTTCCTCGTGAATTCCTTTCCCGCCCGTATTCTTTTTGATTCGGGAGCTTCACATTCTTTCATTTCATATATTTTCATGGTTAGACTCCAGCTCGTAGCTCACCCATTAGACACCCCTTTATTAGTTTCCACCCCTCTAGGAAAGGTATCGCTCTTGGAAAGTGTTTGTAGGAGGTGTATTATCAGTTTAGACAAGTTCGAGTTCTTAGTCGATCTGATAGTATTGCATATGTCCGAGTTCAATGTCATCCTTGGTATGGATTGGTTGTCATCCTACCATATTAGTATTGACTATTTTGCGAAGACAGTCAGATTGCGAGCGTCCGATGGGTCCGAGATGATTGTGGCCACTTCTCAGGGCAACCGTTTTGCGGAGTCATTTCTGGCGTACATCGAGGAGGTGATGCGACGGGATAAGGGTGCTAATTTGTTGGAGACTAGAGTTGTCTCATAGTGTCAGGATGTCTTTCAAGACATACCTGGGTTACCTCCTGTGAGAGAAGTCGAGTTTTGTATTGAGTTGCAGCCGGGCACAGCCCTGATATCTCGCGCACCCTATCGCATGGCACCAACTGAGATGAGGGAGCTTCAGACCCAGTTAGACGAGTTGTTAGCTCAGGGATTTATTCGTCGGAGTTATTCTCCGTGGGGCGCGCCAGTTCTCTTCGTCAATGCTTTCAACAAGGAAACGAACCTCATCCCTGATATTAATCGGAGGGCTATGATCCGATGAGAAAATGGAGTGCCTGTCGGGGCCTTTGCCAATGCTTTCAACAATTTTCTTGTCGCTTTAGTCAGGAGACACGATTTCTTCAACATTTTTTTGACGTGAAAATCACACCGGATTGATACGCTGGTGGCTTGTTGGAGATATATATGTGTGAGTCATTTATTTCAATTTTCATCATTATTAGTTATTAGTTTATTATTATGTTTAATACACTGATTTGTATCTATTTTTTCTTTATATGCTTAAGCGGTTTTTCTTTCTTGACGATAATATTTGTGTCTGGACGTACTGCTTCAGGCAAATCAATTTATCGTTCAAAAGATGGCGGTTTGAGGTAAAGAAAAAATATTTTGTCCAAATAACAGAAGATTGGGAGCGATTCTGGCATCTTGACGAGCGTGTGGATGGAGTAGATTTTTTTACACTTTGCGATTACTGGGACACGACTGAAATTCAGGTATTATTGAAGTATATATTTTTAATTTATTGTTTGAATTTCTATATTGTTTCGATTTGACATTGTTTTGCAGGCTCAAGCTGAAATAGCAAGGAGGAATCGCAATGCGCCTCGCAGTTACGAGCATCACGGGGGCTCCAGGTCCTTCAGCCAGCATTATCATCAATTAGAGCTTAAGGTATATAATATATTAGCTTTTAAGTTGAGTATAATTTATGTGTTATGGGGTAATGATATATTTGAATAAAATAGGGAAGGGGAGATCTCAGACATTTTGCAGATCGTATTCTGACTTCCTGGAGCCCGAATTACACCGATGAAGAGAAGAAAGCAAAGAATAAGGATCTGTGTGTAAGTAGCAGTTCATTTATATATTCAATTTCATATCAATGCACCATTAGTAAGTCGACTTGCCCGGGTTGTTTTGATATATCGCAGGAGAAATTACATGCCAAGGTACAGGAGCAAATGACTCAGTCTCAAGTCTGTTCTAACACTCCTGGCTGGCTAAGTAGAGAGGAGGAGGACTCCATCATCGAGAAGGTCATTGGACCCAGTAGGAAGAACAGATACCGGTAGAGAGGATCCGAGCAGAGGCCGCACGAGTCTAGTAGCACCTACGAGTCTGCAGCACCATAAGGAACACCAGGAAGCAGTTCATATCAAGACTCGATGGAGCAGCGATTAAAAGCGATTGAAGATTGGCAGTCGCAGCAAACAACATATCAGCGGGTTGCAGAGGAAGAACGGAGGCGCCGGGAGCAGACCGTATTGGAGTTCAAACAATTCATGTTGACTCTGCCTCAGGAGGCTCAGGAGGCATATAGGAGACGGTTTCTGTCGTCACAGGTAATATATATACTTTGCTTTTTTTTAATTAGATGATATCGTACATACTGATACACACTGATACAAACTGTTACACACAAACCCTAACTCTAACCCTAACACAAACCTCAAAATATATACTTATAATGTTTTTATATGATGGTGGTGTTGATGGTGTATGCGTGCGTAGTGTTGGTGGTATTGGTTGGTAGGTTGGTTGGTTGGTTGGTTATGGTGTTGTGTTGTGGTGGTCGTTATGTGCTGGGGTTTGTGGGGGGTTTGGTCGTGGTGGGGGTGGGGGGGGAGGAATGAGGATTGGGTGTTGATGGTGGTGATGGAGGGGGAGGGGGTGTGTAGAGTATGATTGGTTGGTGGGTGGGGGCTTTGGTCGTGGTTGAGGATGGGGAGTGGGGATTTTGTTGTGGTGGTGGTTGAGGGGAAGGGGTAGGGCGAGTGGGAGTGTTGTTGGTTGGTGGGTGAGGTTGGAGGATTTGTGGTGGTGTTGTTGTGTTGTGGTGTGATGTGTGGTGATGTGTTGTGCAGTGTAGTGTTGTGTTGTGTTGCGATGGTGTAGTGTTGTGTGTTGTTGTATTGTGGTGTTGTGTTGTTGTGTTGTGATGTTGTGGTGTTGTGTTGTAGTATATTTATATTTGCACTCTTATTAACGTTTACACACACTTGTTAACATTTGATTTATATTTACAGGCCGGGACTTCTTCACAAGGTGCAGCCGTGGGTAGTCATAATGCGACTGGTGTTGAGGATGAGGATGATGATGATCAGGAGGATTGATTGTCCTTAATATAACTTTAAAAATAATTTCTTGTGTTGTATAAACAATATTTATTATGTACCCGTCGCAAAACTTTTACTTGATTTTATTGAATTAAATGTGTGATATATGCGTGAGATGTGATATTATACTGCTGATTGGACAGGTTTTAAAAATTATTATCGATATTGTACAGGGTTTTTTTAATTTTCAAAATATTTTCCAAATTCCTTTTTTAAAATTTTTAGCGACGGAAATTCTGTTGCTAAATACCATTTTAGCAACGGAAATTCCGTCACTAAAATACTATTTAGCGACGAAAAACATGCACGAAATCATATCTGACTAGTTTAAAAATATATTAGCGACGGAATTTCCGTCGCTAATATAGTTTTAGCGACGGATTAACCGTCGCTAAAGTTTTATTAGTGACGGAAAAGCCGTCGCTAATGTTTTTTTAATTTTTTATTTTTTTAAAATAGCGACCATTTTCCCGTTGCTAATAAACCGTCGCTAACAATTAGCGACGGAATGTTAGTCGCTAAAAGTGTTTTTAGGGACCCCTGTAATAGCGTCAAACTTTTAGCGACGGAATTTTATTTTTTCCGTCGCTAAAAGTTTTAGCGACAGAATATCGACTTATAGCGACGGATTAGTCCGTCGCTAAAAGTGGAAAATCCAGCAGTGGAAGGACGGTAGTATGAGATTGTGCATTGATTATAGAGAGTTGAATAAGGTCACTATCCGGAATAGGTACCCATTACCTAGGATTGATGACTTATTCGACCAGTTGCACAGAGTGCAGTTCTTCTCGAAGATTGATCTTCGTTCTGGTTATCATCAGTTACGGATTCGGGAGATGGATATCCCCAAGACCGCTTTTCTTACTCGATATGGATCTTTTGAGTTCATGGTCATGCCATTTGGGTTGACCAATGCACCCGCGGTATTCATGGATTTGATGAATCGGGTTTTCCGTCCTTTTTTGGACCAGTTCGTGATTGTTTTCATCGACGACATCCTCATTTATTCGAGATCGGAGGCAGATCATGAGCAGCATCTCCGATTAGCTTTACAGACCCTACGGGAGCACCAGTTATATGCTAAGTTCAGCAAGTGCGAATTTTGGGTTTCAGAGGTCAGATTTCTCGGCCACATCATCAGCAGAGAGGGCATATCAGTAGACCCAGCTAAGGTTATAGCAGTGCTTGATTGGGAACCGTCAAAGATGGTGACGGAGATTCGTAGCTTCTTAGGATTAGTAGGTTATTATAGGAAGTTCATCCAGGACTTCTCGAATATTTTGATGCCATTTACACGCCTTACGAAGAATGGTGTACAGTTCATTTGGAGTGTGGAGTGCCAGAAAGCCTTTGATATCTTGAAGACTAAATTGACTTCAGCACCAGTTTTGACTATTCCGATCAGCGGCAAGACGTTCGTCGTCTACACAAATGTATCATTTGCAGGATTAGGAGGCGTCTTGATGCAGACTCAGAGGGTAGTAGCATATATCTCACGGTAGTTGAGGGTGCATGAGCAGAACTATCCCACTCACGATTTGGAGTTAGCAGCAGTAGTATTTGCATTGAAGTCATGGAGACACTATTTGTATGGAGTGTAGTTTGAGCTGTTCACAGACCACCAGAGTCTGAAGTATATTTTCTCTCAGAAGGAACTCAACCAGAGACAAAGGAAATGGGTTGAGTTTATCAATGACTACGAGTTCGCGATTCAGTATCATCCGGGAAAGGCAAATGTCGTAGCAGATGCTTTGAGTAGGAAGCGTCGACATCGGGTTTCGGCTTTGAGGTGTTCATTATATAGAGATCTCCTTACTCTTAGCCAGTTTGATTTCAGACCCGAGATTGATGGAACCAGTACGTTTTTGGGAACTGTGTCAGTTCAGCCATCTTGGAGTACCAGAGTAGTCAGAGCTCAGCTAGAAGACTCTTGGATTCAAATCCGAAAGTAAGAGATTTCTAGAGAACCTAAGGCTGATTGGACCATTGGAGCAGATGGAAGTCTACGGATGAAAGGTAGATTGGTTATGCCAGCCAGTACAGAGCTGAAGAGGGAGTTATTTGATGAGGCGCACCGTACTCGGTACACAGTACATCCAGGGACTACCAAGATGTACAAGGATCCGAAGAGATATTTCTGGTGGAGTGGTATGCGTAGAGAGATTGCAGAGTATATGGCTAAGTGTTTTACCTGTCAGCAGGTAAAGGCAGAGCATCAGAGACCGGCAGGGACACTTCAACCTTTGTCTATTCCAGAGTGGAAGTGGGCAGATATTTCTATGGACTTCATTGTAGGGTTGTGTTTGTGGGAAAATTTGTAGTAAAAAGACAGTGAAAGAAAATAGACTTGTATTCTCTCAAAATCAATTACAATTGGATTCCCTAATTACAAAAGAGAGGAGAACGAACTTGGTTCTCCCCTTTGTTTAAATCTGGGTTCTTCACGGTGGCGATGGAGTGCCTCCCTCGAATGCTCACGTCGAGTTTGCTCTCCGTTGACGATCCGCACGTCTTGATTCACTGGAACAATATCTTCTCCTCACGATTTGACGTTGTGGAGAACTTGCGTCACAAGTTTGAAACTCTTGATGAGTTGATAACTCTGAACGAGTTTTAACTCTTGAAAAAGAGTTGATTTGAACCGAAAGTTTGGTTGATAAGCCAAGGATGAAGAAGCTCTTGTTGCAGATCTCCCAAGCTCCAGAAATGCTCCAAGGATTCCCCTTTGTTGCCAAGTCTCAGATCTGAAAGAGCTCATCGAAAGGATGCCCGAATACCCTCTGCTCCCAGATCCAAAAAGTCAGCCTGAACTCAATTGAGTTTACCCATATTTATAGGGAATTAAGGGGTGTAACCGCCCCCCTTAATTCTCTCCATAAGGGGTTGAGAGGGGTGTAACCGCCCCCTTAATCCGCTCCCAAGTGGGGCGAAAATCCCTCAGATCATGGAGGGAAAACGGTTCCTGCAACCGTTCAGCTCGTGCTTGAACGAGCCAAACGCCCAAGTTGGCGTTCAGGACCCTAACTCCGTGTTTTAGACTGGAGACGCGGAGTTGGGTACCCCGCTGGACATTGGGTCCGACCCTGGCGTTTTGATGTTGTAACGTGGGTTCGACCCTAGCGTTTTACTGTTGACACACGGGGAGGACCTCCGTGTTTTGGTGTTGATACACGGGGAGGACCTCCGCGTTTTGGTCTTAGAGCGCGGTGATGAGTTCTGCGTCTTGCTTTGGAGAGATTATCAACAAGTAATCTCTTTTGTCATAGCGTTGCAAAGATCATTGTCTTGTAATCTTCGTCTTGGCTCCTTGAGAATATGAGAGTCGTCAGATTATAACTCCCGATGTTGATTGTGAATGCTGTTGAACTAGAGCTCTCATCGGTGGTCGTGAAGGTCGTCAGATTGTAACCTTCAGCGATCTACGTGAAAGTCTTCAAATTGTAACCTTCTGGAAGTCGTCAGATTGTAACTTCCATCATTGGTGTTTGATGGGGGATAAGCTATCTATTGTGATTTTTAGACAGCCTACAGGTTGCCGAAGTCGAAGAAGGGAAATAATTCTGTTTGGGTGATAGTGGACCGGTTGATGAAGTCAGCACATTTTATTTGAGTGAGGACTACATATTCAGCTGAGGCGTATGCGAGGATATTTATTCGGGAGATAGTACGACTTCATGGAGTCCCTGATACGATTATGTCAGATTGAGGTTTAGTGTTCACTTCACATTTTTGGAGGAGTTTTCAGGATTCGTTCGGCAGCAGGTTATCTTACAGCAGTGTTTTTCACCCACAGACAGATGGTCAGACGGAGAGGGTGAATCGGGTGTTGGAAGACATATTGCGGGCTTGTGTCATAGACTTCCAAGGTAGCTGGGAGGAGCATATTCCACTGATAGAGTTCTCTTATAACAATAGTTACCAAGCGACGATCGGTATGGCCCCATATGAGGCATTGTACGGGAAACCTTATAGATCACCGATATGTTGGGCAGAGCCAGGGGACAGCTTAATGCTTGGACCAGAACTTGTGAGGCAGACTACTGAGAAGGTAGCATTGATTAGAGATAGGATTTTAGCCGTTCAGAGTCGGCAAAAGAGCTATGTAGATAAAAGACGAAGACCCTTGGAGTTTCAGGTTGGAGATTTAGTTATGCTGAAAGTATCGCCTATGCAAGGCGTTCAGTGATTCAGGAGACGGGGAAAGCTTGCACCGAGGTATATTGGACCCTTCCGGATTTTGTAGCGTATTGGAGCTGTGTCATACAGACTAGATCTTCCAGCATCGATGTCTAGTATCCACAATGTATTTCATGTTTCTATGCTCAAGAAACACTTGCATGATGAGGAGCAGCAGCAAGTATAGGATGAACCAGAGATTGAACTTCTGGAGGATTTGACTACTATTGAGATTCCAGTTTGTATACTTGCCAGGGAGGACAAGAGGCTTAGAAACAAGGTGATTCCTTTGGTGAAAGTTCAGTGGAACCGAAGAGGCGTTGAGGAGATTTCTTGGGAGCGCGAATAGGACATGCATCGTGACTATCCACACATGTTTGAGCAGATAAATTAAAGCTTTTTGTATGGTTTATATATATGGCTTATAGATTTATTATGGCGACGTTTACACTTAACACTAAAATGAGGATATTACCACTTATCTCCTAAGTACTCGGAACATATGGTATATATATGAGGGGTTCCTTGTTTGGATTTTTCACTCGATGTACTTGTTCCATTTAGTTAGGGGTTAAGTGGGGGTATTTACATTTTAGATAGTTAAGTGTAGACATCGAAGAGGATTCTCGAGCGTGAAGATGATATGTAGCGCTACTTCCTGCATTTATTGAGGAAGTGAATTGATTGATATGCATAAGTATGTGTGTGATTATATTTAGATTTAACACTAAAATGAGGATATTTCCGCTCAATTCTTAACCTTTTGGAACATATAGTATATATATGGGGGGTTCCTTGTTTAGATTTTTCGCCCGACGTACTAGTTCTATTTGATTAAGGGTTAAGTGGGAATATGGTCATCCTGGATCGTTAAGTATAAATATCGTTATATGCTGGTCTAGAGTATTATTATTTGTTTAGATATAATTTCTGAATTTTGAGGACGAAATTCTTTTAACGGGGGAGAATGTAAAACCCTGTATCTTTTTGTTATGTATATATGTGAATTATTGTGATAAATAGCTTGAGGTCATAGATGGACATGATAACAAATTATTTGAGATGATATGGGGGAATGTGTGTAGAGTTTTGTACGTTGGGTTTTGCAAATAAGCAAAACATGCACGAAATAGGAAACTGCTGGATCAGTCGACCGATCAGTCGACTGACGAGCTGTTTTCCAGTTTTTCCAGGTTTCGGGTCTGTTTTGATTGGTTTGGGTTTTGGGTCGGGTCTGGCTGTTCATATATGATCTCTCCTACTCGAAATCACCCTCCTCTCATCACCAGATCTGAGAAACCCCAGCCCCTTCTCTCCTCTCTCAAACCCTAGGTTCATTCTTGGTGATTTTGGGGAGAACTTGGAGGATTTTTCATCGAGGTTTTCACTTTGCAGTGAAAGAAACCACTCTCTCGGAGATCCAGGAGATTTTCATCACTCCTGAGGCGAGTAACATCTCGCCCAACTCTGCCCCTTTTGTTTTGCACGAATTTATTAAGTTTTAATGAGTTTTTATTGAGCCAAAAATGTATTTTTAGTACAAAGAATAAATCTTTATAGTATATAATGCGAAATATTGGGCCTTTCAGATTATAAAAAGATCATCAACGTTTTATTAAAGAGATCTAGATCTGAAAACGTTTGACAAGAGTTAATTCATGATTTATTGATTTCAAAACATATCAAACATGTTTTTATATGTTTAAGGTTTTTGGTAAATGTTTACATGCAGATATTTCATTTTAGTTTAGTACATATATGTCAAAATCAGTATCTTTATGCTTGGGATTTATGATGATGATTTTAGATAAAATTTTATTGCATAATCAAAACCTACAAACAAGTTCTGCAGCCGTTCGGTCGACTGATCAGTCGACCGACGGGCTGAACTTTTTCAGCTATCAGTCGACTAATCAGTCGACTGACGGGCTGATTTTATTTTCTTAGTTCCTCAATCGACTGGTGAGCTGAGGCTGTTCCGCCTGATCTTATCAGTCGACACATGAGTCGACTGATGAGGTGTTTTACAGATTCTTGATCTGTTTGAGTTGCTTTTCCGGGGTCGCCTCGATTATTTTAACACTAGTTTACAACGTTAGTGATTTATCTGTACATGTGAGTTGACTTTTGACATAAGTTTAGACCTGTACATCGAGACGCGTGCGAGATTAGGTTATGTATATCTTTCCTCATATACCTTTGATAGTTGCACCTCTTCACTTATAGTCCATGTGTTGGACATGCATTACTATTAGTCCATGTGTTGGACACTTATCATTTCAGTCCATGTGTTGGACATGCATATCATTTAGTCCATGTATTGGACATTTGTTAAACCTTAAGCATGATACATAACCAAGTTTGGAGCATGGCATATTCATGAAGTTGGGTCATGATAGCTACCTAGGCCGGACGTGACACTTATTGTGACTTTGATATGACTTTGTTTATCGGTAGAGAGGGGTTCATTTTCTTTTCTTTATTATTCATGTATTAGACTCCGGGTTTGGTACTTAGGGACTTACAATTTGAGATACAAGGTATATACATGAGGGTTTCCTTGCTTGGATTATTTCGCTCGACGTACCTATGCTCGTGTTGTAATTTCCTAAGTATTAAAACCCATTATTTTTAGGATAACTGATTTTATATTATTATGTGTTAATTGTATTTTCATACACAACGAGCCCTATCCCTTGGGGTTGGTTGTGATGTTGCTCGCTAGTGCTTTGACGCTTGTTATCCCTCCCCTTTCAGGTAACAAGCCAGAGCCCGAGGAGTAGCAGGTTGATGGCGTTGCATTTTAGCTTCAGCTGTCTATTTAGTTATTGTAGGCGTCAAAAAATGCTGATGGATATCCAAATACAGCTTAAGAGGAGATCATCCAAAGATCAAAAGAACACAACAAACAAGTGTTGGCTGTCTTGGATGCTAGACAGTGTTTGCTGTCTCGCAAGCCAGACAGTGTTTGCTGTCTTGCAATGCCAGACAGTGTTTGCTGTCTCGCACCGCCAGACAGTGTTTGCTGTCTCGCACGCCAGACAGTGTTTGTTGTCTCGCATGCCAAACAGTGTTTGTTGTCTCGCATCGCCAGACAGTGTTTGTTGTCTCGCACCGCCACCAGACAGTATTTGCTGTCTCGCACCGCCAGACAGTGTTTGCTGTCTCGCACGCGAGACAGTCCTGAGGAGTTTAGAAACCGCCTAAACAAGTGGCCATTCACTGTTAAAGAACGTGGGAGACAGTTACAAACTGAAAAGAGGCCCACTAACCTCATAAAAAGATGGTATTTAAGGATTTGGACAGCGGTTACAAAAGGGGGGCGGAGGATCGAGCATTTTTATCGAGCAATTCAGAGCAGAGAGAGAGCAAACAAAATAGTTCTTGGATTTCCCTTGAGATTCGAGATTTGACTTGATCTTAAGAAGAACGATTGTCTTACTTTGATAAGATCTTCGTTTCAAATTCTCACTTCGATAAACGAAGGAAGAATCATTAAGCCCCCTTCACGATCTGTGATTCGGCGATCCACGAGTTAAAGCACTCCCAGCACAGGCAAAGATCCCACAAAAGCAGGAGTTGATAAACAATTTCTGTGTTATTTTCTCAGGAGTTGTAACTTTCTTTTTGTTGTGTAAAAGAGGTCTTATAAAAAGACTATTTCTTTCGAATTTATTGTAATCGACCGAAGATATAATGAATTCCACAGCAAAACCAACTTTTGACGAAAACAAACTGGCGACCACAGTGGGAGCCAACGGTCTCGCTGCCGAGATCGTCATGTCGCAGCCGATCAAGATACCGGTTGAGTCCATGGTTGAATTTGAATTCGACCAAGCAAAGTTTGAGGAGTATTTATCATCCTCATCTGTAAAATCTTCCTCGTCTTGCAAATACAGAAAGATTTCGTCTTCTTAGAAGGTTTACAAATTTTTAACTCCGTCGAATGCTACGGGTGAAAACTCTCGCCTAATTGTTGTTGAGGATTCCGCTCGCAACCTCTCTGCTCATAATGACTCTTCTCCAATTAAAGAGTCATTGAATCAAAGCCCGCCGGCACTGACAAAAAGGGCTCGTCAGAGACAACGTCATCGCCACGCTCGCCAAATGGATAAGGCCTTGGAATAAACCGACGGGGTTCGTTATCACGCGGACCTAGAGTCGAGGAGGCATCGAGTGGGTCAGTTGTCTCAACAAGCAATCACTCATATCTCTGCTAAACTAACGACGGAAGAATGGACTCTCATCAAAAGGGCTCGTTTGATTCTCAAAGAACGTATACAAAAGCATCTTGCAAACGCTACGGTGGCCAAAGAACCACCAAAACTCTACAAAGTCTGGACTCCAAAGTCTGGAGTTATGCAAAATCAGCATTCGGAGCCCGTTAAGACTCCATACCCGCAAGGGGGTGGTTCTAAACGTGTGACTCCTGACATAACCTTGGATCGCTCAAATACAGTAATAGATTGTCCTGAGAATGCCAACAAGGTTTTACACCCCCAGAAGAAGACGCATTGACCAAAAGACATCGTCATACCTGGGAGGTCATGCCAACAGACGATACGATTTTTCGGCAATCATACCGATGAATCATACTATCAAGTTGGGGGTGTGAATAAATTTCGAAAGAGAATTATTCGAGAAATAAGCTCTCATTGTTCCTGTGCGCGACTCATTAGAGCAGTATTGTTGGAATATGACTACTCCAAACGAGAAGCCATCCCGCAAAGAGTCCTAATGTTCCAGAGACTTTTCACCAAAATGTCAAAGCCCAAGCTGAGACATTTCTGCAAGAAACTCGTTGTCCAAGAGGATGAATTCCCTGAAGTCACTATCAACATGGTTGATAAAAGAAAGTCTAAGCAACATTCAGGTGACTCAAATCCTGACTTTTTCCCGGAAGGAAAAGTCAATTCAAGAATTGTTCAACGGATGTCTCGACTCCGGTTAGGAGCCATCAAACATAGAGACTATAAGAGAACGCATGAAGGAATGTCTTCAGAGGATGAATTCTCAGACACTTGTTCTGTGATCACTTCTGATGATACAATGTCTAGCACAGGGCAAACCAAAGAAGTGTTCACAATCACTTCTGATCAGTTTGCTCAAATACTTCAAGAAGCTCTAGCTAAACAACGTGAAGAAATTAGAGCTGAGATGAAGACAGAGATGGAGTTGGCTATCCAACAAATGAGAGAATTGCTAGCTCAACGGTCTCAACCTCCTGAGTCCAGTCAGCGACCTGAATCCAGCCGTCACATTCAGAATGTTATAGATAACAGTGATCCAGAAGTGGATGAAGTCATTATGGCTGATACACCTCGCAATAGCAATAATGCTGGGGGTGGTTTAACGGATCCTCCCAACAACGATATTGGGGGTGGTTCAATAGCACCTCTTACAGGGGGTGGTCCAACTCACTCTCCTCAACGTCCTTCGAATGAAGACATAGACGATGACAGAAAAATAAAAGAGCTTGAAAACAAAGTTAACGCTTTGATGACGGCTCAAGAAGTGAAGAAGACGGGTGTTCCATGTCCCTATCCAAGAAAATGGGATTCAATTCCATATCCGGCAAAGTTCAATCTGATTGACTTCACACCGTTTGACGGGAAGAGCTCGCCTACTCAGCACTTGGTTTATTTCAAGTCTTATTTAGGTATGATCTCTAGAAACGAGGCTTTAATGGTCCGGTCATTCGTTGGCACCCTTCGTGGGTCTGCCTTCGATTGGTACCGACGTCTCAAGCCAGGGAGCATCAATTACTGGGATGACATGAAAATTTTATTCCTCAGTAATTTCTTCGATGATGACACCGAAGTGTCAATCAGAACCCTTCTGGATGAGAAGCAAAGAGACGGAGTGTCAATCGACAATTTTGTCAAACGCTTCCGTAACAAACCAATGAATTGCAGAGATCCTGTCACAGAGGAGTTCATCCTGCAGACATGCCACAATAATCTTTCCATCGATGTCCTGGAAGCCCTGGGGGTCGTGCCTTCGATCACTTAGAAAGAATTAAAACTACGTGGCGAACAAGCTGAACACTTTCTTAAAAGAAGGAAAGTTGAGAGAAATCAACCGACGATATCTACAATCGCTGTGAATGCGACTCTCGATCCAAATTTCCAAAAGGAATATTCTTTTGAAGATGATGAAGCTCCAGCCATCTTGAAATACCTCCTTTCCAACGATAAAATTGAGCTACCGCCTATTAAAGATCAAGAGGGTGCTAAGATGATTACAGATCCAAACTACTGTGCATACCACAGAAGGGTTCTTCATCCCATCGAGATTTTCTTTGGACTCAAGAACAAGATCCAAGTCTTAATTGACTCTGGCGTCATAACAGTGAAACAAGCCAAATAAAGACGACATGTACTCCATTGGATGCACGAGTATAAACTGCTTCTCCATGACACTCCAAAAAGTATACGAGTATAAACTGCTTCTCGGTCATCCAACTAAGTACAATGTTAAACCCGGCCTCACAAAGGAAGCTGGGGGTGGATGATTTATGTAACGGGAAGTTCCTAGAGAATCTTATATTCTTAAGGATAACCCAAACATGCGACTGAGGATGATGTATTCCTCGTTATACCTAGTTTTACAAAGAAAGCTGGGGGTCGATAATTCATATAACGGGAAGTTCCCGGAAGAATGTTAAATATAATATTCTAAGGGATAACCCGATTATTATGAACAAAATGATAAACACTAAACTCCTATTATGATTTCCGAACACTCTTTTGCTAAGATGAGATTCGATCATTTCATTAGATCAATTTTCCCTCACAAAACTCTCATTGGTGTTTGACGACTCACAATCTCCCACCACAGAATCCCCCACCGATCAGATTAATTGAAGGTGGGACCACCAAAATTCTTTCTTGTTTAATCCATTCAAACTTCCGCTATGTTCATGCACTCAACACTTTCATGGTTAGAGTCCGGATATAATGCTTAGAATTTTGATCGGTCAATCCTTGACGAATTATCAAACCCCTTCGTGTTAAGTCCTTATCACTTGATACCAAAAATTCCACCGAGTGATTGGTACGAGTCAGCACTCCCACTGTGATTTGATCGAGTCCACACTCCCGTTATGATTTGTACTCCCACTCCCACTGCTCCTTTGGTCAAACCTTTAAACAGTTAGGACCAAAGCCAAAATCCCCTCTCGATTTCTCCCATGAACGAGAGGTCCACAAATTAAACGATCAAACCTTTAAACAGTTAGGATCGTCTCAAACTCCTAGTTGGTCAAACCTTTAAACAGTTAGGACCAAAGCCAAAATCCCCTCTCGATTCCTTTCATGAACGAGAGGTCCACAAATTGAACGATCAAACCTTTAAACAGTTAGGATCGTCTCAAATCCCTATTTTGGTCAAACCTTTAAACAGTCAGGACCAAAATCAAAATCCTCTCTCGATTCCTTCCATAAACGAGAGGTCCACAAATTAAACGATCAAACCTTTAAACAGTTAGGATTGTCTCAAATCCCTATTTTGGTCAAACCTTTAAACAGTCAGGACCAAAGCTAAAATCCCCTCTCGATTTCTCTCATGAACGAGAGGTCCACAAATTGAACGATCAAACCTTTAAACAGTTAGGATCGTCTCAAACTCCCAATTGGTCAAACCTTTAAACAGTTAGGATCGTCTCAAATTCCTATTTGGTCAAACCTTCCTACAGTTAGGACCAAAATCAAAATCCCCTATCGATTCCTTCCATGAACGAGAGGTCCACAAATTGGATAATCAATCCTTTTAACAGTTAGGGTTATCTAAATCTTTTCGATTCTCGGAGTGGAGATCCCACTCTTAGTTTCACCCTTTAGATTCTCGAAATGGAGATCCTACTTTGAGTTTCTTTTACAGCAGGAGATAGAATATAAAATTCTTCCTCTCCAGCATCAGGTTCATCTCTACCAACAAAAAAGAGACCAGGAGATAGAATATAAAATTCTTCCTCTCCATCATCGGGTTCATTTCTACCAACAAAAAAGAGACCAGGATACTCCAATAGGTACATGAGTTTAAACTGTTTCCTTACCCTCAATAGGAAGTTTCTAGAGAATATCACTCAGAATATTCTTAAGGATAACCTAACAGCCTCCTAACAAGTATACGAGGTTAAACTATTTCCCGAAAACTCCAAAAAAATACATGAGTATAAACTGTGTTCTTATGAAGACTGGTACAGTGATTAACAATGCAGTATCAATTTGGTGACAAAAGCTGAACTCACAAGTATAAATTCCAGGTTTAATTCAAGATCTCGACAACGGTCAAGCGATAAACGTAGTACCGGAAGAATCTTAACTATTCTACAAAGCACTGGATAGATTGAGAGATAAAGAGGTTAAGAGTTGAACTCATTTACGAGCCCCTCTCCACGATCCACTCAACCAAGTATTGAAGGGACTGTGAGTCGCGCCTGTCTTATCCAAAGTGTCCCAGACTCCTCTATAAAAGAATAAGTCTGGAATACTTTGGAGGGGGTATCTGTAGGCGTCAAAAAATACTGATGGATATCCAAATACAGCTTAAGAGGAGATCATCCAAAGATCAAAAGAATACAACAAACAAGTGTTGGCTGTCTCGGACGCCAGACAGTGTTTGCTGTCTCGCACGCTAGATAGTGTTTGCTGTCTCGCACGCCAAACAGTGTTTTCTGTCTCGCACGCCAGACAGTGTTTTTTGTCTCGCAAGCCAGACAATGTTTGCTGTCTCACACGCCAGACGGTGTTTGCTGTCTCACACGCCAGATAGTGTTTGCTGTCTCGTAATGCCAGACAGTGTTTGCTGTCTCGCACCGCCAGACAGTGTTTGCTGTCTCGCACGCCAGATAGTGTTTGCTGTCTCGCACGCCAGACAGTGTTTGCTGTCTCGCATCGCCAGACAGTGTTTGCTGTCTCGCACCGCCGCCAGACAGTGTTTGCTGTCTCGCACCGCCAGACAGTGTTTGTTGTCTCGCACGCCAGACAGTCCTGAGGAGTTCAGAAACTGCCTAAACAAGTGGCCATTCACTGTTAAAGAACGTGGGAGACAGTTACAAACTGAAAAGAGGCCCACTAACCTCATAAAAAGATGGTATTTAAGGATTTGGACAGCGATTACAAAAGGGGGGCGGAGGATCGAGCATTTTTATCGAGCAATTCAGAGCAGAGAGAGAGCAGACAGAATAGTTCTTGGATTTCCCTTGAGATTCGAGCTTTGACTTGATCTTAAGAAGAACGGTTGTCTTACTTTGATAAGATCTTCATTTTAAATTCTCACTTCGATAAACGAAGGAAGAATCATTAAGCCCCCTTCATGATCTATGATTTGGCGGTCCATGAGTTAAAGCACTCCCGGCACAGGCAAAGATCCCACAAAAGCAGGAGTTGATAAACAATTTATGTGTTATTTTCTCAAAAGTTGTAACTTTCTTTTTGTTGTGTAAAAGAGGTCTTATAAAAAGACTATTTCTTTCGAATTTGTTATAATCGACCGAAGATATAATGAATTCCACAGCAAAACCAACTTTTGACGAAAACAGTTATATTTTTCTTTTGAGCTCCACTGTAGACTTTTGTTTAGACATATGAGAGTTTTATTCTAGAAGTTATAAAGGCTGTGTGCCTTATTTCCTCTTGTCAGATATTTTCTATATTTTAAGACTTGTTGAGTACCTCAGTTTATTTATTTCAGACATTGACTTGCATTTCAGTATGCTAGATGATAGGATATCAATTTGATCTCTATTATTTCATCTGTTGATTTCTGTATTATTTTTTACCTGTTTTTGTACCTACACCTTTTATTGACTCTACTAGAGAGATAGTAATTATGATGGTGAAACATGTTATTGCACGGTGTGGTACGTGACATGTTTAACATTCTTAGTTTTACCTTGGACTGCAGCCTTGTATGAACCCAGGGGCGTCACAGCTACACCCAGTTTAAATTTTTATGTTGATAGTTTAATTGTCAGGAGATAAATATAATTTAAAGTCAATTTAAATTTTCATTTTATTTGGATCGGTATGAAACCGAGCTTGACCTGAGGAAGTGTAGTGTTATGAAAGTAAAAACATTTGAAAAAATAATATTATAAAAGGAAGATGAATAATAAAACCAACGAGTCAAGATGAATGATTTAAAGTGGGCTAAAATGACATAAAATAGTTAATGAAAAAAATCATAAACTGAAGATTAATGCTAACTCTAGTATACTTTTATATGATAAAAGCATCCACATATGCATATGAAAGCACTAAAAATAGTTTATGAAAATCTCTTCTAAAGATTCCTAATTTTACTAAAAATAATAAAACTATTCTATAACAAGTCACAAAACATTACCTTTTGTTGCTTCTATTTTATTTTTTTATTGAGTCGAGATCAATCATTCTCCATCTTTATCTTTTTTTCTGGATAATTCTAGAGTAGTGTCTTCATCGTCTACATCGATTATGATATGAGGCTGGAGCATGTTATCTTTCCTTGGGCTCATTCATCTTTTGTCTTTTTGTCTAAATTCACAAAGAAGTTGAATATATTTTTTATGTTCAACACAAACTTCTGACAATACGGACTTTGATTTTTTCCTATTTCAATAAGAATAAATATTAATTTCATATATATTAAATTTTTTGTGTTTTTAATTTATTACTTAAATAAGGTTGGGAGTTGCCTCTTTTTTTCTCTGTAATGAATTCTTTTGTTGTGCATCCAATAAAAATTTCTGTTGTATCATAATATTATATTTGCTCTGTCTGGGTTATTTTTCATAAGGATCTGAACTAAATACATTACATTTTGCATTGTCAATGCTTTAAATTATAACATTAATATTTAATTTTGATATATTTATTTCATGAAGAAGTGATATCACTTAACCTTGGTACTATGTCATCGTCGATTCTACAACATTTATCATATAGACACTTATTATTAACATCTGTATCCACTTTCTTGTTGTAGCCTTTACAAACATACAACCACTGCTCAACTCTATTATAAATGGTTGTTATCGTTGCCTTAAAGATGTGATAATGTGTCTATATATTGGTAAATTATTCTTATGTTTAATTGTATGAATTTTAGAGTAGGTTTTCTAAGATCATACTTCTTTCGAATGTTATAGTGGTTGTATATATTAGTAATTTGAATTTCTGCTGCATTTATAAAGAGCCTTAATGAAGATGCTTTTGTATTGACAACTTAATCTAAAATAGCGCTGCATATTATCTTTAAAATATAATATTTTTTTCTTTACGGTGTTATATGGATGTTTGATTGCTTTACTTACTATTCTCTTATTTTCTCAGCAAGTTGTATCTTTGGATTGATGTATATTATTAACGCAATTTACGATAACATGCATATATCCTCTATAAATTTGAGACAGATATAAAGTAAATTTTATATTTAGTGGTCTTTAATAAGAATTTTAGTAATAAAATATACTATCTTAATATTTAGAGATCTTGAATTCTAATAGTGCTATTTTATCATTATCTTTGATCGTGTCTTTAAGAATTTATCATTTGTTAGTAGTCATACCCCAAAATAAAGTCACACGCAGGGTCGTGATACTATATAAGAAAAAGAAAAAGGACGATTTTATATTTTTTGCTTACGCAGAGTCATGACATAGTAATTTTTTTGTCTTCCATGAAGAATGTTTCTTCAATTAGAACAAAATTGTTCAATATATTCTTTAAGGGGTATTCAGTCAGTGTTTCTTTGATAAATATAACTTATGTTAGTGTTAATTGAAGTGATTCATGGACGTTCCGAATTCCATTTGAAATAAAATCCACTAAATTCTTTTGAAGGATATCTCTAAATTTTCTAATAGTTATCCATACATAAATCTTTATAATTTTTTGCCCTATAAATATTATTACCAATAGAGATCAATATCTATAAATTATAATCAATTAATATTAAGCAATTATATTATAGTCTTTTATTAGTTTTTTCTGATTTAGTATTTTATCAATTAATGATACTTATGCATTTTTGCTACTCTAACATATTGGTAAAATTATATACAGTTACTTTAATTTATAAAATAACATTAATTTTTAATTTATCATATATTTTTTAAATTTTTATTCTTTAACTGGATATTTTTAATCCGTTATTATTACTATTTTTTACCAGTATCAACTTGACTATTTTTAGGTTTTGAAAAGGATGGTAAACCTTAAATTATTAGTTATATTTATATATCTTAATGAAAGAATATCATAGAAATTACTCTTTTCTTTGCCAAGTTCTAAAATTTAACTTTTTATTTTTTGTAATTTTATACTTTTGAGAGTAGTCTAATTTTTAGACCTTTTTGCTTTTTTGGTAATACTTCATGTAATAAACTGATACTACGAAGCTATTTCATATATTTTATTAATCTTATTTAAATTGTTGAGCCATAGATAGTTCATGGGCAATTAGGATAGGATATAAGTATTGTTAGGATAGATTATAATTTAAATTAAATAATTAAAATAATATAGGGTAATTTTGACTTCCCTAACTCGTGCTTTTAAAGCGAGTATGATTTTTATTTTCCTTAATTTTTCTTTTTTATAATTTTGAGAATAGCTTTTGCCTCTTTAATTTGTTTGGTGGATTTTGTAAATATCTTATCCATATTATATACATTTATAGGTCTACGTTGTTCCTGCATTCGACCTTTGGGGTACATATTATTTTTCTCATTAATTTATTTGGTTTTTTCATATACAACCTTTATTTTGTAGATACTTATAAATTTGGTATTTAATAATTTTATTTAGATTAAATTTCAATTTAAACTGCATCTTTATCTTCATACTATGTATCTCCAATAAGAATTCATTAATTTAGCAACTTACTCTTACTTACTGGAATAATATTTGAATTTCAAGGGTATTTTTGTCTACCGAAAGATTTTCCTGAACTCGTGCTTTTAAAGAGAGTATGATTTAACTGAAAATTGGATATATCAAATGAACCCCAAATTAAACTAAACTAGTACCAAATGAAAAATATGTGAATCTAGTTTTTAAAACAGAAAATCATTCCTAAAAATAGTTTTTTTTAGAGAAACATATGTTCATTTTACTAACAGCAGCCCTGACCATTTCTTAGGCAGTTTGGCCCAGTTTCTTCGTTTCCGTAGTTGTTTTCACCGTTTTGATATGCGATCGCGGAGGTTGAGCCGCTCGATGTTACACTTATAATCATGAATATGACGAGACACATATTTGAATATCCCAAGGGGATTATGATGAGTTTTGATCTATTTACAATTTAGTTAGTGAGTTAGTACACCACAAATGAGGCTGCGATGAATTTCACTTCACTACACATTTTGTTTATCCGCATGAGCGTGTGAAGAGGTTGATAAACCTATGATATTTATTTATC
>BQKN01066191.1:0-25232 GCA_022839385.1 Asparagus kiusianus
GCATGGTGGTTGGTGCTTGGCAGGTTTGACAATCCGGGTTTCACCTAAGACTGCAGCCTTGTGTGAACCCTGGGGCGTCACAGTAGGAAAAGTGGACGATCCTAATTACTGCCGTTATCATAGGTTCCTAGGACATCCTACCAAAAAATACTATGTTTTCAAGGATATCCTGCAAAACTTGGTGAATGCCAATGTGCTTACACTGAAGCCCGAGCAGAAGACCATATCCACCAATTTGATAGCGGTCCAGTTCGGTAATTTCCCTCTGACAGCAGCTGTAGATGGAGTTATCCTCATCTACAAAGGGGAAATACTCATAAAAAATACTAACCCGTATAGTCAGATAGACAAAGGGTTGGTACCCCTTACTACCTCAAAAGGGGAGATCATGTGGGTCCATCCCGATCTGGTTGAAGACTAGCAGTGGACGAACTCCTCGTTTAGAAAGAAAAGAGGCAAGGCTAAATCATCCAACATGATTAGACCCTCCATTAATGAGAATGATGTTCATCTCAAACCTCTCACAGACTTAGAAGAAGAGAGGATCGTTCTTGCAGCAGACCCAGGAGGCAATCCTGGTACCCAGTCAGGAAAAGCTTACCTGAAAGACTATGATCAGAATGCTCAAGAAGTAGAAGAACAACACCAAGACGCTGAGGGTTCTGTTCCTCAAAAGTCAATTGATAAAGGAAAACAGAAGAAAACCCGATATAACAAGAACCTTCTTCAAGAAGTCGGAGGATCGAACGCTCCCTTCCGATTCAATGTCTTGGCGCAGTTAGCCAATATACCGGCTAGGATTACCCTATATGAACTTCTGTGATTGTCTAAAACCACCAAGGAAGCTCTAATTGAAGCTCTAACGAATACAAAAAGCTTCATTATACAAGTTACTCTGATTCCTGAAGCTTCTAAAGGCCAGTCTTATATACAGTGTCTACAAGCAGCAAGAAATTTACCCTGCATATCATTTACTTAGGAAGACATGCAGGTCAAGCACAAGCATGATAGACCTTTGTACTATACGGGGTATATTAGGTCTTCAGAAATTAGCCGTGTCCAGGTTGACTCGGGCTCAGCAGTTTGCATCATGCCTTACAGAGTCATGCAGGTCTTAGGGATTCCCATGCATCGGTTGAACACCACCCAGACCACTATCTTTAGTTTCAACGGCAACAATACTCGACCCCTAGGAAAGATCAAGCTAGGTGTCAAATTGGAGATCTCAAGTCTGAGGTGACATGTTACATTATAGATACGGATACGTCCTACAATTTATTATTAGGACGATCATAGATTCATGCAAACCGTATTGTTCCATCTAACCTACATTTAGGTCATGAAGTATGCTCATGAAGAAGGAGAAGTCCGAACCCTAATTGCGAAAAAGTACCCGGAAAAGTACCCTTTCAGAGGGGTAGAAAACTTCCATACAGACTCCGTTTTCTACCTAGAATCTCAGGAGAAAGAAGATGTTAATAGTGGCAACGAAGCCGACATCGAGCCAGATCCTGAAGATGATTGTCCATTGGAGTTAAACTTCAATGTAATGGGTCAGGTTGAGAATAATAATAATGTACCAAGCTAGGGCGAGTGGTGCATTAATGAAGATTTTATTTTGGCATACTTGTCTGATGAGTCCTCTAAAAATAAACAAATAGAGAATGATACTGATGCAGGTACCGACCTATGGCACACATTATGCGTAGAGGCATCACTCACATTGCCGATCAAGTCATCCTTCGCTTCAGATGAAAAAAGAGAAGATGCCCAGAAGGCTTTCTTTAAAGTCCCATCCAAAAGAAAAGGGCAGAAGCCGATCCACTTCGTTAAAGTTAAACCTGAATTACTCAAATGAGAAAGTTCAGAAGAAGATAATGGAATCCCTCAATTCCATTACCATGAACCTAATTCCATATATCTGATGAAACGAATGGGATATAACTTTAATGAAAAATAGGGTTTGAACTTTGGAAAAGGAAGGCGAACGCCTGTCCGAATGTCTCTCACTCCCGAGGGTAAACCTCCGGATTATTATCAGAAAACTAGAAGAGGTGTGGGTTACGTCATAACTTCTTCCCTTTCAGAAAATAAAACTAGTGACTGTCTGTGTCAAGATCATTCATCCGGAATATCACCATGGGAATCCGATGTCAACGTCAGACTTTTCTTTAAAAGTTTAACCGTAAACATGGTTTCAACTAGTCACCCAGATGAAGATGCAGGGGGTAATGAAGAGTTGATTGAATCAACCAATGACCCTTGGATCAAACGCTATAACATCTTGTGGGATATGCGTTTCGAACAGCATGAGCCACCCACTGAAGATAAAGTGACCCAGGTCAATATGGGAGACGAATCTGATCCTAAACTAATCTTCATAAGTGAAAGCTTATCACCATATGCGAAAGAAGATCTTATCTCTCCTATCAGGGAATGTATAGATGTATTTGCTTGGAATTATGAAGATATGCCTAGCCTTGATCCAAAAGTAGCCATGCATCGTCTTAACATTGATCTAGACACAAAACCCGTTAAACAATAATAACATCGGTTTTGCCCAGAGATCATAGAAGCAATTGAGTCAGAAGTCAGAAAGCTTATAGACTCAGGCTTTGTCAGCGAGGAACAACACCCTGACTGGGTTGCCAATATTGTTCCAGTTTCCAAGAAAAATGGTAAGGTCTGGATATGCCTAGACTTTCGTGACCTTAACACAGCTTGTCTGAAAGACGAGTTTCTACTCCCCATCACAGATGTCATGATCGATAATGCCTGCGGATATGAGAGGATGTATTTTATGGATGGATTCTCAGGATACAATCAGATCAAAATATACGCTGGAGATGAAAACATACTGCTTTCAGAGCACCACTGGGGGTATATTGCTACACAGTAATGCCTTTCGGACTGAACAATACAGGTGCTACTTATCAACGAGCAATGAACACAATCTTTCACGAACACTTATGAAAAAAGATTGAATGCTACGTTGATGACATAGCAGTGAAAAGCTAACACAAAGGTGATCATCTCAAAGACTTGAAGACAATGTTCGACATCATGCGAACACATCAGCTGAAGATGAACCCGACAAAATCATTCCTTGGGGTATCAAGCGGAAAATTCCTAGGATTTATAGTTACATCCAAGGGGATTTCTCTTGATCCAGAGAAAGTTCGTGTGATCTAAGACATGCTACCTCCGAAGAATCTCAAGGAGTTCCAAGGTTTGCAAAGCAGGTTAGCCGACATCCGGAGATTCATCCCCAACCTTTTGGGATGCTACCAACCTTTCTCTAGCTCATGAAGAAAGAAGTATCATTCATTTGGGATGAAGACTGCTAGAAGGCATTTAAGGAGATTAAGAGATATCTTACTCAACCACCCGTTCTTGTGCCCCCGATATCTAGAAAACCGTTCCTGCTATACGTGAGAGCCATTGACCATTCTTTTGGAGCTTTATTATCCCAGAACAATGACGAAGGGCAAGAGCAGACAATCTACTACCTAAGTAGGACCATGATAGGAGTCGAACACAGGTACAATACGGTAGAAAAAGAATATCTCACCCTGGTATTTGCTGTCCAAAAGATGTGACATTACCTAGTTGGGTAAACCATTAATGTCATCTCGAAGGTAAATCCTTTGAGAGTTCTTATAATGAAACCATCCTCTTTAAATTACCGACTAGTAAAATAGGGTATTCTCCTGTCAGAATACGACATGCAATTCATGGCCCAGAAGGCTGTTAAAGGTCAAGCTTTGGCAGATTTCCTAGCCGATCATCCGGTAGTAGGACCGTCTAGATTGTATGAAGACTTACCCGACGAAGTTACCGAAGTTTGTACAACCCAAGAGGTTATATGAGTATGGAAATTATTCTTCGACGGTGCGTCCAGGGTAAATCCCCATGGAACAATTACTGCAGGAGTGGGGATCATACTCGTTTTTCCTCGAACGGTCACGTGATCTCAAGAGGATTTTCCTTGATCGAACCCTACACCAATAATGTAGCTGAGTATAATGCTCTGCTATTAGAAATGCAATTTGCCGAAGAGTTTAATATTCGACATCTCGAGGCTTACGGTGACTCTCAACACATCGTAAATCAAGTCCGAGGAGAAAATGAAGTGCGCAATGAGGATCTGATCCCGTACTACTTCGCGGTGTTAAAGCAAGCTAAGAAGTTCAAAGGTTTCTTCATTGGATATATTCCATGAGCTCAGAATGCTTATGCAGATACTTTAGCCTCATTGACAACCTTATTAGCATTGCCATCAGGGGCTGAAATAACAATCTCTGTCACTGAACGCGAATTGTATTGTTCTAAACTTCCTTCAGAAGAACGTGCAAACAAAGCAATGATAGGAGAAGTCTGCCCAAGCTCAATGGAGTTTGAACCCAGGGATTAGTGATTCTCGTATATCGATTATGTCATATACAAGATTTTTCCCGATAATTCTAAGGACGCAGCCACTATTAAACGAAAGGCCCTCCGATTCTATTATGACACGGTTTCCCAAATCTTGTATCATAAATCGAACGATGGAGTTTTGCTTTGATGCCTTTCTAGAAAGGAAGCAAAAGAGGCTCTCAAGGAGGCTCATGACGGAATGTAGCTCACGACGGAATGTGCGGAGCTCATCAACCCGGGGCTATGTTAGGAGACCGTCTCCGACGAATTGGTTATTATTGGCCACAGATGTTTGCAGACGCAATTGACTAAGCTAGGCACTATCACGCATGTCAAATCCATGGTGACTTCATTCATCAAGCTCCAGAGAACTTACATCCCATATCTGCGTCTTGGCCATTCGAGATGTGGGGAATGTATATCGTAGGACCAATCTCTCCTCCGACTTCCAAGAGACATTAATTCATTTTGACCATAACCGATTACTTCTCCAAATGGGCGGAGGCAATCCCGCTGAAAGAAGTTAAGACTTCGAATGTGATTAAATTCAACAAAGATCACGTCATCTACCATTTTGGAGTCCTAAGATGAATAGCCCATGATAACAGAACACAATTTGTCAGCTATGGATTTCAGAGATTTTGTGATAAGTTTAGAATCCAAAGTGTTGCATCTACGGCATATTATCCACCAGAAAATAGCCTCGCAGAAGCTTTTAACAAGACCATTGTAAAGCTTCTCAAAAAAATTTGTTTCCAAGAGCTGACGTGATTGGGACGAAAAACTCGGTGAATGTCTGTGGGCCTACTGCACGATGGTGAGGACCCCTACAAGAGCCACCTTGTTCTCTTTGGTATATGGCTACGAAGCTGTGCTACCATTAGATATCCAGATTCCTTCCTTGAGAATCATCATTGCTACTAGAATGACAGAGGATGAGATATATCGACTGCGCCTTTAGGAACTTGAAGCCTTAGACGACAAGCAACACCAAGTTGAGCAGTAGATTGAGTTATATCAAGCCCGGATTTCTAAAGCCTTCAACAAAAAGGTTAAAGAATGGATTTTTAAGAAAGGTGATTTTGTCTTAGTTGTCAGACGACCCAAGGTGATGACACACAAGAACAAAGAGAAATTTAATCCCAAGTGAGAAGGGCCCTTCGTAATAGAATCAGTCTATTCGAAAAGAGCATATCTTCTCATCGATCAAAAAGGTGATATGCTTATGATGCCAATCAACGGAAAATTTCTCAAGAAATACTTCCCGTAGGCCGTGAAGCCCCTTGTCCCTCTATCTCCAACCAAGCCAGGCTAAGGGTTGCCTATTTGGAATGTGTTTCAACAGGAAACAATTGTTTAATTTTCCTGCTTTGTATGTCGACATGTTAACACTACACCTCTGACGATTAAAATTTTCTGGCATTATTCTAAGTAGTAATAAAGATAATTTCAAGCCTATGCAAAGTCACCACTACATTTATGCCATTTGCAATATTTTCAATGTCCTACATTGGGATTAATCAAGAGAGATGATGGAAGACAAAATGATATCATTTTCATTCAATATTATTAATTCGATACAAAGTGACGATAATTGAAATGAAAATGATATAAAATTATTCCCCATCTAAAAGCAATACAAAATTTAAACGTCGAGGCTCATTAGCTTAAGGAACTTGAGCTTGAACTTCAACTCTGATATGTTCTCCTCACGAGTCTTTTTGACTTCTTCAATTATCTTTCTATTGAGTTCTTCGTCAGATGTTGTTTCTACGACCTCTCTCCGAATCTTATCAGCAGCGATGAGCTCATTGCAGTACTCCTTGAGAATCTGATCGCTATGAACAACTAATCCCTTTATGACTTCCACATCCTCAGCCAGCTGGGCCTTCTTCTGAGATAGCTCAACCCCATGTGAGCGATGTCTACTTCAGCATCTCGGACTCACATAGCGAGACTGCCCATATCCATCTGTATCTGAGTGTGCTCCTCCTATAAGCTGGCGATGTGAGATTCTTTCTCAGATAAGCTTTTCTGAAGAGCCTTCTGGCGTTGCATTCGCGAAGCTTTAGCCGCAGAAAGAGCATGGTCTACTTCTTATCCTAAATCATCACGTTGCAAGTTTAAAAAGCATCCCCAATTCCATTTCCAGAAGGATGATGCTTTCCCTGCAGTTATCAGTCCATAGCACATCCCCATGGCTTCTAATGTCCGTTAAGCATTTAATCAAAAGGGGCCTGAAACGCTCAAAGGAGACATGCCCTAAGCTAATGATATCAATTGTGAACTTCATTATCATCTCTAGATGTTTGATGCACTCTTTCAGAGCTTTTGAACATGGGGAGGAGCAATTGGATAGATCAGACCCGTATACTCATTATGAATAGATCGTGGAATAACCTTAGAAGGAAGGTCTTCACGCGAACCCTGATTCTGAGCTGTAGGGGGAGAAGCGGACTCTGAACCCCCCAGTGGAAAACATCTCTTCAGCTCCAACATTCTCAAGAATGAAAGGAGTTGATCGAAGTGCTTCATCCTCTCTATCAGCTAAGAGTGCAACAGGTGCAGACTTCATTGCATCCCCCATCAACTTTTCTCTCTTAGAGTTTTTGGTTGTAACAAGCTTTCTTTTGTGAATTCTCCTATCATATTCACCCTCCTCCTTAGTAGTAAGGGCCTTCTTTCCTGATGATCTTAATGAGCGAGGTTCAAGAGTGGGTGCTTCCTCAAGAATTTCTTCAGTTACCTTTTCTTCAGAAGGCTCAGCAGCTAGTAGCTCCTCTGTGATCTTTCCAGCTTCGACCGCCTCCCGTTCGTAGGACAGATAATCCTCTATCCCTAGTAGTCAAGTCCTGGTGGAACTGCTTCTTGATTTGTATAGTTCCCGAATCTCGCTTATGCATGAAGTGTATACATCATATTCTGGGATTCGAGAAGCCTCATCAAAGAAGTCGCGGAAGTCTGCAATGGTTGAGCAGCTAGGCGGCGAGTTGGGCAAAGTGAATTGTTCATGAGTTCCTCTTGCAAAGAAGAAAAACCAAGCGCGAGCCGATTCATATAAATTTCTGATGTGGGCTAATTAAGGATTAGGGTTACCGACATAAAGTTGGTCGTACCCAAATTACCGAGCAAAACAAGAAGGAACATAGGGTTCAATAATGTATTTCTCACCCAGTCGAATAACCAAGTAACCCTCTCTAATTGTGAGGAGCCATTAGAAAATTCCAGCATTTAAGGATGAGGAACCTTCAAAGACCATGTCTCCAAACTTTGTACCTTCTTTTTCAGCCACGTCAAAACAAGGGAGGCAAAAAAAACATCATAATTGTCCTCTAAGGACAAGAGTTGTCTAGCTCGGACTATGTACATAGTCGTCCATGTGGCTGATTCAAGCCTCTGCACAAAAGGAACAGAGGTTTCACTATCTTGCATGATCTCCGTCATTAATGAAGGACAATGCAGCACAAACCAAGCCACCATGTATGTGTACGACACTAGTACACGAGGTTGGAGAGTCTTCCAGGCTTCCTCCCAGCAACAATTATTTCTTGGACATCAAGGAACTCAGAAGTAAGATCTTGTAAGCCCCTTTACAAACAACCTACCATTGCAGAGAGAAGACTTAAAGGTCTTCTGTAAGCTAGGAGAACGGCTGGGTATACTACTTCAGCCAAGATGGACTCAACCGGCTTCGACGGTACGACACACCGCTTTAGTCATATCATCAGGAAGCCAGCAAGGAGAGCAACATCAGAGATAGGAGTTGCAGCCTGATAGTGAAATCTCTCAAATTCAGTATCATATTCAAATCCATCCTCTAGATGCTTATTCTTATAGCTAGCATTAGGAGCCTTGATGCGGGCTTTAATGCTCTTAGAAGAGCTTACAATAAGACAGGTTAACACTAAGTTCTGGAAGAGATAATCTGCCCATGCAGTGTGCATGATGCCGCCCCCACGCATCCCGACAACCTGAGCACATATGTGAAAGTGGCATATCAGCTCCCAGAAAGTAGCATATATCTTCGGATGTGTCACCCTCAAGATAGAAAGTTCCTCAGTAGTTGGAATAAACTCCTCATAGGGTATCTTTCCAAGGGATAGCCCTGACACTGCATGTATTTTGTGGAGAGAAAATCCCAACTCCCTAATAGGAGTGAAGATTGTGCAGCTGTCCGAATTATATTGCTCTAGTATAGCGAAGAAGTTTGGATAGTTTTGGACAATCCCATGCCGAGTAGCCAGCACTAGTGTTGTAAGGCCGGACTGAGAAAATGGCTCCTTGAGTTCCTCAAGAATAAAATCTACCATCCGAATCCACCAGCCACCTTCTCCCGAGAATAACCAGCTAGGAGACTGAAAGGCTTGCGTAGGGAATTCTCCCTGAGCAGCAATAAACTAGCATATGAAGAGGTTCGCTGGAAGGGGCGCTTCTTGAGAAAGATCTTTTTTCTCAAACCTGCCAGGCCTCAGACCCTTGAGTTTCCCGTCAATTTGTACACGAGATCGGTGACTAGATCCAAGTGATACATTCTCCCTCTCTTTGACAAGATCGAAGGCTAAGTCCCTACGACAGCCGATGCTCAGGAAATAAGAAAGCGGATACATTCTCCTCATGCTTAGGAGGAAGAAGAAACGGTCATTGATTCTTCACAGTAGCCAGGAATCTTCTACATGTCCAACTTTTTCATCTGCTGTTATACGATCTCCAAATAAAAACGCCAGCTTAATGAATTGATCATGGCCCACAGGTGTTTCCATGTCCAAGTCAGTGATCAGAGCTCTAAGAGTAGAGCATCGGGCAAACCTGATCAAATGTGTCCACTCTAAATCGGAAAAAGTGCACAATAGAATTTCTCTATGAAGATAAAAAACTTCACCCACATCAGGATTATCAGTATACCCGAAGTGATGCTCTGGTGAAAGTGGTACATTGGAGAAAAGAACTATGAGACAAGAAATAGAAATTAGTAACGAAAACGAGTTGCTAATGTAAGAAACTAGGCTATAACGTAGGTTCAAGTCCCGTGTTTTTAATCTTAAACACAGAGTTCAAGATTCGTGTTTTCAATCTCAAGCACAAAGTTTAGACTCGCATTTTCAATCTCAAACCCAAAGTCCAAGACTCACATTTTTAATCTTAAACGTAGAGGTTAAGATCCACGTTTTCAAATACAGAAGTCAAGACCTGCGTTTTCGAACACAAGGGTCGAAACTTGCGTTTAGAGTTCATAATTAACACAAAGTTCCAACTCTGCATTTTAGTTACAAGAAAACGAGTCATCTTCCTCATTGTTAAGAACCAATTTAGGGTTTTCAGAAAACTTGTCAAAATAAGTTATTATGGTCACCATTTATCACAACAACGAGGCCTACACAGCGGTGGCGACGAGGTGCTCGCAAAAGCAACGACACCACCAGCGTCCTCAGTCGGTGATGTTTCTGAAGTTGCCCTGGTGATCTTCTTGGAGCCAGAACTCATCCTCCTTGGCGCCATTGATGCAGTTGATCGGAGAAGATGAAGTTTGCCGTAGAATCTATCAAAATTAAACGAGGGCTCTTGTTCTTAGAATCAAGCTAAAAGTGGAAAGAGTTGAATGACTCTTGATGTGACCATACAGGTCTATTTATAACAGCCGTCAAGCTATTAAAGTGGTACGAGATTCTAGGAGAGAATCCTAACTATTTTTAGAAATTCTATCTTCAGCGTTAATGGGTAAAAGTCTTTTGGACTTTAACCTTAACGCAGAGTTCACCTCTGCGTTCAAATTCCCAAATGCTAGGCCCAGATCTGCGTTATGAGAGTTCTTGACTCTGCATTTCGAACCTCAAACGCAAAGGTCACATTTGCGTTGCAATTATTCTAAACAAAGGATCCACCATTGTATTTTCAAACAAGATACTTATTCTCTAAGTTCATGAATTCTTTCCACAGAGTGTTGTTAAACTTCTGTATCACCTCAACAAAATCTAAGTTGTTTTAGCTGACAAAACTCTTGTCAGATTAATTCTACTCTTCTGATAACCATCATCCCCACAGAGTTTGAATTTAGCTTGCATGCCTCTAATATGATAACAATTTCTCTTCTAAAATCAACTTATCGATTCTCGTTTATAGAACGATAAGTCTTCAAAATCACTCAAATCATGATCAATCTCTTAACTCTTCCTAACAGAGTAGTAAATAATCAATTTATCAACTCTCTTCAACATAGTGATAAAATTGCCAAACCTTACTTAAATCACAAATATCACAAGTCATTACTCTGATGATAAACCACTTGACAATTCTCCCCAGCGAGATGCCAAGTCCCCCCAAATTGTGTTAAAATCACATAAATATTTTTCCTGTCTCGTTAATATCATACCTCTAACAAAATCCACTTATCGACTCTCCCCAATAAAGCAATAAGTCCTCAAAATTACCTTGATCGTAATATTTTTTTCTGTCACATTAATATCACACCTCTGACAAAATCCACTTATCGACTCTCCCCAATAGAGCGATAAGTCCTCAAAATTACCCTGATCGTAATATTTTTCCTATCACGTTAATATCACACCTCTGACAAAATCCACTTATCGACTCTCCCCAATAGAGTGATAGGTCCTTAAAATTGCCCCGATCATAATATTTTTCCTATCACGTTAACACTTTACCTCTGACGATCCAATCCACTTATCAATCTCTTTCAATAGGATGATAAGTCTACAAATTGCTGTTACGTTAACATCATACCTCTAACAGTTCAAACCCCCCTCTTTGAACATTTTTATTCCTCTACATAAGAATAACAAGTGTTCTCATAAAATCCCCAGCAGATCAAACTCTTTCCAGAATTATCCCTAGTAGTAACAAGAAATTTTTTTGAACTTCACTTCATGTGAAAATTCATGCCAAGTTAATACTACACCTCTGATACTTATAAATTTCTTTTAGTGTTTAAAGAAAAAACATAACACATGAAGAATTCTATTGGTCAGTTCTATCTTAGGGGAATGACAAGTGCTTTTCCCCAGCAGGTGAAAATTTTCTGGAATTATCTTAAATGATAATGAAGAGAATTTTCTAAATCTGGCATTCCTTATATAACTTCATTGTTGCAAGTCAAAACATGACACGTGAAGGAAATAATGAAAAGCCAACATCATTTTCTTTTTATTTTATTCAAAAACATTAAGAAGTGATGCAAAGTCTTGTTCACAAAAAGAGCAATACACAATTAAGCTTCTGGGTTCGTAAAATTAAAAGACGCGAGCCGGGACTTAATTGTAGAAAGCTTCTCCTCATGAGCGGCTTGTACCGTTATTTCGACTTTCTTCTTAAGTTCATGCTCGTCCAGCATCGCTGTGGCAACTTCCTTTTGGGCAAATTCAAGAGCCTAGATCGATGAGCGATAAGTGGCATAAGTCTTCACACTTTCCACTGTGAGCCTTTTCAGGATTTCTTCCCTCAACCAAGCTCAGCCTTGTGTCAGTCCAACTCTATCTCTAATCGATCGATCTTCACTCGAGACGACTGTATAGCAATATTAGAAGCAACCACATCCTATTGCTTCTAAATACATTGTCCTTGCAAAAATGCAATCTCAAGCTCCCTTTCAGCTATATTTTTTTGAAGAACTTCATACTTATGAGCTGTCTCAGCCTTGAAATCAGGGAAGGTTGATATAATCTGTGTAGTAAGATCAGCATAGCACAACTCCTATAAAGCCTTCAAGACCTTTTCCAATCGAGAGACATTGTCTGAGCAGTGCTGAAACCATTGAGCGTTGTCCACATACTGGATGCTACTCAGATAGTTTAAAAATATTGGCCTGAAGGAATCAAATGATGCTCGTCTAGCACTGACTTCTTCAATCATCATATTCATCATATCCTCCAACTGCCTTATAAGAATTTTAAGCATGAAAGGAATGACCACCGGACTTAGGGAAACAACAGAGGACATCACTGGGGCTCCTGAAGTTGTACATCTTTGTGTAAGAACGGTTGGTGATGGAGGTGAAGAAGCCGGAGAAGTCATTACGATATTTAATTGTGAAGGATTTGAAGGGAGAACCATGAGCGCCCCCACCTGGCCTGAGCTTAGCATACTCTCTGTCTCCAAAGGCTTGAGAGAAATCATTAACGGGGGGGGGGGGGAATTTCTCTTGCAAAGGAGTTACCGCTGTCTGTGTTTGCTCTGGGAGAGAAGTAGCTATTGCCTGTTGGTAGGGAGGCAAAGTCATGTCAGTGACCTCATGAGTTAGAGACCCTACACAAAAAAAGTAGTTAGTACACAAAAAGGAAAATACCAGAAAGATTAGATTGGGTGAACCTGCACGCAAAAATAGTTGGAACATAGAAGGAAAGTGCAGGGGGATTCTAAATAAACTAGGATTATTGGTGATAAAAGGAATATGAGCAGACGCTTTATCTGATGTGATCTTGGGAGCATCATCAAAAGTAGTGATGTCATCTATAGAATCACGCTCTTTATCCTCCTCATCACCCTCTATAACATTATCAACCTCAGCGCCTTCATTATCTCCATCACCATCAATTGCATCACCGGTCGAGGAGTCTTCATAATCTACTTCCTCCTCGTTATCATACACAGTTGAAGACTCAAGTGGACTCGTGACGGCAGTTGATTTAGTCATGAGTCCCGTTGTCTGGCTAAGCCTTGAATCGCTAGCCTGTAGCATTAGTGCTGAAGGAGAAGGAGATTGATTCTCTTCAAGGCCCCTTGGGTCTAATACAAGAGCCTTGTGGGGAGCCCGCTACCAGAGCAGATTCTGCGTCTGTAATCATTAATTCATCCTCATCGCTCTCAGGAGGATGGTAAGAGGAAGCTTCACTCGATAGGGCTCGACTGCTTGAATGAAGCCTAGTTCTGTGTAGAAGGCCCGTGATGGAAGACTCTTATTGTTCTTCTTCTTCTGCAGACTTAAAAGCGTCTGCCATTAATTTCGGTTTCTGTTGGCCTTTAAGGGGAGAAAACTCAACCATCAACTTTCGACGAGTTAGTTTATCATACTGTCCAGCTTCATTTGCTGTAAGAGCCCTTTTACCAGTAGCTCTCACTATAGGGATATCAGCTATCGGACGATCCCCTGCATGAGCGACTTTAGTCATTTAATCTCCCCCCTTCTTTAGCAGGGGCGCTTTCAAAGGATAGATACTCGCCAATTCCTCTCAGACGAGACGTCTTGGATCCCTTTTGGGAAGCATACATACGTATGATTTCCTTCAAACAAGATGTATTCAGATTGTAGCCGAGACCTGAGAAGCAGCAGAATACCAATTACAGAAACCCATGGAAGTGTAAGAGTTAGGTGTTTAGTGGGGGAGTTTGAAGACGGCCTTGGTGCAACTAGCCACTGAATAGTACCAGGTTGTTTCCCCTTCATATAGATTGCCCACAATCGCAAGATGAGGTCGAGCATTCCCCGACGTATAGCTGGTCATATCTAAATTGACGAGCAAATCTATATGGTTGATAGGGTTCAATTAAACACTTCCCGCCTTGTTAGAAAATCAAATAACCTGGCCTGATGTAGATCAGCCAACGGAAAACACCCCATTCAGCTAAGTGAATCCGCTAGGACCTGCCACATCCTGGAACATTGCTTCGTATATCCCACCTTCAAAATCAGGGAAGCAACGGAAGATGTGATGGTTAGTATCCCTTGACAAAATCTGACGGATCCTAACCATGTAAGTCCCCTCCCACTTTGCTAACTCCAATCGTTGCATAAGGGGAGTGAATGAGTCGCCTTGAGGAGAGGTTGCACTCATTAGTGGGGGACAATGAGACACATACCAAGCCATCAAATAAGTATAAGGCAGTGGTACTTGGGGAATTGGAGTTTTAAAAGTCTTGCTCTTGCCAGACTCTACCTCCATAACGTTAACAAAATCTAGGGCTAGCTCACGTAACCTATTCTGTATACAGCACACCATGGCAGAAGAAGGTTCAGTGGCCTCCCATGCGCCAAAAGAATGGCTAGATAAATCACCTCGGCAACAAGAGCATCAATTGGCCTGGTGGGGACGACGCATCGCTTTAGCCACAACATCAGAAATCCTGCCAACAAAGCCATATTTGAGATAGGGATCTGAGCTTGATAGTGGAAACTTTCAAACTCTGCGTAAGCAGGAAAAATGTCCTCTTCGGTTTTATTTGTGTAATAAGAGGTAGCAACATCGATTCGGGTCTGAATCTCCTCCAAAGTACTTGTAGGTAATCTGGTCACTGAAGCTCCCTTATTGGTTAAATTCTGGAACAAGTACTCTGCCCAATATACTTATTTTACACCACTTCCTCGAGCCCCTGTCTGCTCCATACAGATATGGAAGTGACACATAACTTCCCATAGAGTGGAGTAAACTTCAGGGCTGGTTTTTCTTAAAATTTTAAGTTTCGTTGATCCCGGAATAAACTCTTTGTATGGTAAATTCCTAAAAGGTAGACATGAGATGTTATACATCTCGTGAAGAGCAAAACACAATTCTCCTACTGGAGTAAAAAAGGTGCAAGTCTCAGGGTTGTATCGCTCCAAGATAGAAAAAAAGTGATAGTGGCTCTGGATGATCCCGTATTTAGTAGCCCTCATAAGAATCTTAAGTTCAGTTTGGGTGAGGGGTGTCTCCAACTTTTCTAAAATAGAATCTTCAGTTCAGTTTGGGTGAGGGGTGTCTCTAACTTTTCTAAAACAAAATTGGTCATTCGGATCCACCACCCTGTCACCGAAGAGTGAACCCAGCCAGGAGATCAGAATACTTGTGCGAGAAATTCTCCTTTCTTCGCCATAAATCTCTTAATAAAAATATTCGCCGGACTGGCCACTTCACCAACTAGGTATTCTTTGGTGAACAAGCCTAGTCGTAAGGCTATCACTTGTTTATTATAACCCACTGTACGAACCCCCTGGAAAGTTAACGTTCCAAGGGCAACTCCGTCTTGTTCCTTGACAAGGTCTCAATCCATACACCTTGGAATGGAAGCACATTGGAAATATGATATCAGATACATCCTCTCCATATTGGGCAAGAAGAGGTGACGGTCTCCAACTTTCCTTATCCACTTGTAATCCCCATCATAAGCAACGCCTATTTCAAAGTTAACAAAATCCCCAAAGAAGAATGATGGTTTGACGAATGGTTTACGGCTTAGACTTTCATATTTGGCATCAGTGACCAATGTCCAAAGAGTTTTAGAAGAGGCCTGAATGATCACTTCAACACGGTCTTTGTCAGTGATATGGAAAACAAGGAGCTCTTGGCGTAGATTGAATGTCATATTTTGATCTATGCCACCTTCATGACCAAAATGATGGCGGAAAGGGAGAGGCTCATTAGTGTGACGCATTGCAAATGAAGAAAATAATCAGTCAGTGCAAAGGCAAAATCAGACGCAGAGATTGAATCCTGCGTTAGCAAAATCAAACACAGAGATCGAACTTTGTGTTAGCAAAATCAAACGCAGAGATCGAACCCTACGTTAGCAAAATCGAACACATAGATCGAACCCTGCATTGGTAAAATTTTGAGCGCGGAGGTCAAAACCCCCATGCTTCAAATTTCAAACGACAGTCCTGTTAGACCCTAGAGGGGGGGTGATTAGGGTCTTATGCTAATCTAATCCGATAAAAATGCCAATTAAATTAATTAACAAGTTATCCTAGCAAGTATGAAATACAACAAGAATATAATCTAGGATAAGCAATATGAACAATGAGATATATCCTATATGATAGAAATATATGTAAGGATATATAAGCAACACAAGGGTAAATAATCTAAACAAGATAGTGGATGAAATAAATGAGCAATGCACAATTGGCGATATGAGATAAATGCAAAAACAAATACGCCAAAGACAAACTCAAACAAGCAATATGATCACGGAGTTCGGACCTTCCGTCCTACGTCTCCGCTCCCTACTCCCGGGGAGAAATCCACTATCACAACCGGGTTTTCTACGCTCACCCAAATAATGTTTACACCTCACAGTGTCGGTTTTCAACGCTCACCGATCAACGTCACTCCTCACAATCGGTTTTCTAGTTCACCGAAAACTTCACAACACACTCGGTTTTCTAGCTCACCAAAAACCTTACAACACTCACAATGTAACAAATATAAATTTGTTCTCTACAATAGATAAGAACTCAATTAAGTACAACTCAATGTTACAAACTCTCACAACCCTAATATACTATGTATGCAAATACAATAAGCTCAAGTGGGTGTGTGTAACAATGAGATATAATAAATCAAAACTAAACTCAATTAAAATCTAGCATATAGAAATTATAAACAAAATAATAAATAGCTAGAAATGAGTTTAGAGATTCTTCTCTGAATAACAAGATGGAGAGATGGAGATTGAAGCCCAAACAAGAAGATGATCTCCTCCACTTGTGAAAACCAAAACAGCTTTAAACCAAACCCTTAAACAAGCTTAAACTCTTTTTCAAAACTCTTTAAAACATTTCTTGTGTTGCACTTAGAACTGAGATCAAGGGGGTATTTATAGCCTCCAAGAACCTCAGCCAAAAACCCCAAGCAAAATGACAAAAACAGCCCCAGCAACGGTAACAAAAATAGCCGTTGGAAAGAGAACTGACAGAGCGGTGGTCGACCGAAAGAATTCGCGGTCGACCGTGATGCAGATCTGAAACTGAGAATACAAGCAGAAATTCGTCGGTCGACCGGTGCGGTCGACCGATGGAAATTTCGAGCTCTCGGTCGACCGTATCAGTCGACCGACAAACTCTCTGCTACTCATTGTCGACTGAACATATGAGCGGTCGACCGGTGCGGTCGACCGAAATCTGATAGTACAAAAAACTGGTTCTGAAAACTGTTTTTCTGATTTTAAAACACTGTTTAAAAATATCAAATAAATTCTAAAAAATATAAAACTTTGGGGAATGATTGTCCACATGATAATAAACATGCTACAATGACTGGTTTCCAAAAAAGACTTCCCAAATAAAAAATATCATCATTTTACAAAATAGTCCAAAACATGAAAATGTAAACACATGAGTTTGATGTTTTGACCTAAACCAACTTTTGAAACTTTACAAAATGATTTTATAGACTTGAAGAAAGATGTAAACTATTGTTATGAAGTCTATAAATAATGGATGTAGTATTTTATCAAAATACACATATAATGCACTAAAAACATGATTTCATTGAACTAACTAAAATTGATATTGATGAAATCATATATATGCATATAAGTATGAAACAAAAATATGTTTTCTAATTATATTCAATTGTTTCATAGTAAAACTTGAAAACTATCAAACCAAAACATATATGTATATATATAACTATATATATACAAAACCAAAACTTGTGTTGTATATATATGTGACTAAATATATATACAAGCAAACCAATAAAATGTGTGTGTATAGATAATTGAGCTTAACGTACTTAACACACATAATATAAATCCTAAACTACATTACCCAAGCTTGATCTTGATCTTCAATATAGCTCAATTTGGTACACATGCGGATGAAGCTTGAACTTCATCTTTAAATTTGAATTGCAAAGCTTCAACCCGACATTCCGCCAGCCTCCTTTAGATATGATCATTGAAGCTCTATTCCATCCATCCTCCAACAACGTTGTTTATCTATAATAAATAAGAAAACACAAATACTAGACAAACAATATTAGAAGTAAATTGTTTGTTAAACCTCATCAAAACAAGAAGGCCAACAATCTCCCCCTTTTTGATGATGATAAATAATTTACAAAAAGGATATATGCATGAAGAAAATGAATATATAAATTATAATTCACATGCATATAAACAAGAAAGAATATACTCACAATATTTCTCCCCCTTTGACAACATCAAAAAGGGGACAAAAGAATTAAGAGAGCGAAAGCTCCCCCTACAAATAAGCATGGGTGAATATAAAACAAGTATAGGGATTTTCTCCCCCTATCAAAATGCCTTAATGAATATATGCAATGAATGCTAAGGCATACATATGTGAGCAAGCATAGATGCTAAAAACAACTCACATACTAAACGATAATGAGAACACATATAAGTATGTCAAAGATGAACGTAGTGTCTCATTAACAAAAAAAATAAAAACCATGTAAAAATAGATTTATGAAAACAAATGAAAGAATAACATGAGAATCATGCAAAAAGTGTTTTCGAATGAAAATAAATCAACCAAATGAAATCATAAATCAACCACAATCACATAAAACCAAACCATCATTGATTTTCAAAAATCAAGAGAGGCAACTATATCTAGCTCTTGAGCTAGTAACAACCCATATAAACATTTTTAGCACCCGATAAATAATGTTTGGGAATAAACAACCAATGACTCCGGAAGGTTATATAAACGTAGTCCTCTCATCAAAAAAAAATTAATAATCATGAAAACAAAAGAATTTGATCAAAGAAAATTTGTTTTCATAAAAAGTTTCAAAGCATAATTTTCAAAACCAAGAAAAAGAAAATTTAAAAACATTTAAATTCTTGGTTTAAAAATAAAATTTGTTTTGGTACCCAAGAATTTTTGGTACCAAAAGATTTAGGGACATGACCCCTATCAATTAAGCTTAAAGCTCTTGGGTTATGAACCCGTTTGGGCACATGTGATGCACGGGATCGGTCATAGCAATAATCACTCAAATGACCCTTCCGATTGTAATATGTACAATAGAAAGGAAGCATTTGCTTATGTTGACCATTAAAAGGTGCACGTGAAACATTTGCAAATAAATATGGTCTTTTAAGATTATTTTGCAAATGAGAAACATTTTGAAACAATGTTGGTCTACATGAAATATTTTGCGATTTAAAAACTTTTCGCAAATCAAAACAAAACTTAGCTAAGTGACCAACTCTACCACAAAAATCACAATGATACACATGAGCATGCTTATGATGAGCAATAGGTGCATGTGTGTGTACATGTGATGAAGAAACTTGATGAGATGCACAAGAAGGATTAATATTCTTATGTTTTTATGCATCATAGCAAAATTTAGCTAAATGGTCTTTACGACCACAAATGGAGCACTTGTAAACTTTGCTATACAAGTGTGCATAGTGTGTAGGTGATTTTGTAGCACTAGACTTAGCACACTTGTCCATAAGTTTCTTATGGTTATCAATACATGTTTTTAAAGTTGAATCTAAGCATGATATGCGTTCCTTAATAAGATTCAAATCATCATTATGCATAACATCATTGATAATAGAAGTAGAGCATGTATGGTTATCAAAATCATTTCTAATAGCTACTACTTCTAGCATGGCATTATCTCTTTCATGAGTTAACTTAGCAATGTTTGAAAGCAAGGAATCATGATCCAATTTTAATTTTTCATTGTTTTCTTCAAGGATCATATTTTTATTAGAAATAGTATCAAACTTAGAAGCTAAAGACTCATGATCGGATTTCAAATTATCATGCTTGCTTTTTAAATCAATAAAATCATTTTGCAATTTGTTAAAGGCATGCAATAATTTTTCACTAGCACAAGCAAGTTCATCATTAGGTAAATCATTAATAGATTCGAACTCGCAAACCTCACTAGGGCTATCGCTTAGTGCTCGTGTGCATGAAGCTCCTTTAGAACTTGAAGCGGGATCCTCCAAAGCTTGTCGGATCGCCTCCAAGTCTCCTTGATGCGCTTCTATAAATTTCCAAAGTTTGTAAGCACTATCAAAATGAACAAACTTGTTAGACATAGATGAATTAAAAGCATCTAGCAAATATTCTAACAAAATATTGTTCGTTGTAAACATACGATGATCATCCTTATTCCACTTGGATTTCTCCAAAATAGGCACAATATAAGCATCATCTATAATTTCCCATAAATCAAAATTTTTAGATCTAACAAATAGCTTAAATCTAACACACCATTGGGCGTAGGGGAAATTATCTAATCTAGGAGCAACACTAGAATCATAGCCTAAACAAGATGCATCATTCATATCCATAAATTGTAAAAATATGCAAGCAAGATGCAAATGCAATCAAAACAAGATTAGCAAAAAAAAAACTTGGATCTTTAACTCAAGGCGATTAGACCTTAAATCAAAGAACACCAAGCTCTGATACCAATTGTTAAACCCTAGAGGGAGGGTGATTAGGGTCTTATGCTAATCTAATCCGATTTAAATGCTAATTAAATTAATTAACAAGTTATCCTAGCAAGTATGAAATACAACAAGAATATAATCTAGGATAAGCAATATGAACAATGAGATATATCCTATATGATAGATATATATGTAAGGATATATAAACAACACAAGGGTAAATAATCTAAACAAGATAGTTGATGAAATAATGAGCAATGCACAATTGGCGATATGAGATAAATGTAAAAACAAATACGCCAAAGACAAACTCAAACAAGCAATATGATCACGGAGTTCGGACCTTCCGTCCTACGTCTCCGCTCCCCACTCCCGGGGAGAAATCCACTATCACAACTAGGTTTTCTACGCTCACCCGAATAACGTTTACACCTCACAGTATCAGTTTTCAACGCTCACCGATCAACGTCACTCCTCACAATCGGTTTTCTAGTTCACCGAAAACTTCACAACATACTCGGTTTTCTAGCTCACCCAAAACCTTACAACACTCACAATGTAACAAATATAAATTTGTTCTCTACAATAGATGAGAACTCAATTAAGCACAACTCAATGTTACAAACTCTCACAACCCTAATATATTATGTATGCAAATATAATAAGCTCAAGTGGGTGTGTGTAACAATGAGATATAATAAATCAAAACTAAACTCAATTAAAATCTAGCATATAGAAATTATAAACAAAATAATAAATAGCTAGAAATGAGTTTAGAGATTCTTCTCTGAATAACAAGATGGAGAGATGGAGATTGAAGCCCAAACAAGAAGATGATCTCCTCCACTTGTGAAAAACAAAACAGCTTTAAACCAAACCCTTAAACAAGCTTAAAACAAGCTTAAACTCTTTTTCAAAACTCTTTAAAACATTTCTTGTGTTGCACTTAGAACTGAGATCAAGGGGGTATTTATAGCCTCCAAGAACCTCAGCCAAAAACCCCAAACAAAATGACAAAAACAGCCCCAGTAACGGTAACAAAAATAGACGTTAGAAAGAGAACTGACAGAGCGGCGGTCGACCAAAAGAATTCGCGGTCGATCGCGATGCAGATTTGAAACTGAGAATACAAGCAGAACTTCGTCGGTCGACCGGTGCGGTCGACCGATAGAAATTTTGAGCTCTCGGTCGACCGTACCGGTCGACCGACAAACTCTCTGCTGCCCACTATCGACTGAACATATGAGCGGTCGACCGGTGCGGTCAACCGAAATCTGATACTACAGAAAACTGGTTCTGAAAACTATTTTTCTGATTTTAAAACACTGTTTAAAAATATCAAATAAATTCCAAAAAATATAAAACTTTGGAGAATGATTGTAGACATGATAATAAACATGCTACAACGAGTTTGATTTTTACAAAATGAAAAATATCATGAAAATGTAAACACATAAGTTTGATGTTTTGACCTAAACCAACTTTTGAAACTTTACAAAATGATTTTAAAGACTTGAAGAAAGATGTAAACTATTGTTTTGAAGTCTATAAGCAATGGATGTAGTATTTTATCAAAATACACATATAATGCACTAAAAACATGATTTCATTGAACTAACTAAAATTAATATTGATGAAATCATATATATGCATATAAGTATGAAACAAAAATATGTTTTCTAATTATATTCAATTGTTTCATAGTAAAACTTAAAAACTATCAAATCAAAACATATATGTATATATATATAACTATATATATACAAAACCAAAACTTGTGTTGTATATATATGTGACTACATATATATACAAGCAAACCAATAAAATGTGTGTGTAGATAATTAAGCTTAACGTACTTAACACACATAATATAAATCCTAAACTATATTACCCAAGCTTGATCTTGATCTTCAATGTAGCTCAACTTGGTACACATGCGGATGAAGCTTGAACTTGATCTTTAAATTTGAATTGCAAGGCTTCAACCCGACATTCCGCCAACCTCCTTTAGATATGATCGTTGAAGCTCTATTCCATCCATCCTCCAACAACATTGTTTATCTATAATAAATAAGAAAATACAAATACTAGACAAACAATATTAGAAGTAAATTGTTTGTTAAACCTCATCAAAACAAGAAGGCCAATAATTTATGTCATCGAAATGAGTCTCCTTGTTGATTCAAAGTTCAGAACTCGTCGTAGCACGTTTTATGACCACGAAGGTCACACTTACCACCGACTAAGGGAAACTGAGGTGGCGGCACGCCTGCCTGAGTCACAACACCACTGGCCGGCGAAGACGACAGTGAGTTCTAAGCTACGGCGGCAACGGGCTTGATGGGTCGAGAGACAATCTTCTTCTTAGGCATCATTGATGACGCTTGATGAGGAAGGTGAACAGTATTCACCGAAAATAAGAACGGAATTCTTCGTTGAAAAACCCGGGAAGAATGGAGAAGAGTCGAATGACTCTTGATTTGACCCCAACGGTCTATTTATAGACAGCTGTGAGCTATCAATTTAGGACGAGAATCTAGGCTAGAATCTCACCTAAACGCAACCTTTGCATTCATATTGGTTGAACTTCCGAACGCAGAGTTTACCCCTGCGTTTTAATTCTCAAGCACACACTTCACTTATACGTTTTAAATGCCACAAAAGGAACATCTTGACGACCAAGACTATGACATAGCTTCAAATAAATAAAGAGAAGCTAACATTGGCCATCAAGGTGATGAAAGCCGAGAAGAAAATGGCTTATGGCAAGCAACTATGCAGGCTCTTGGATGAGTACAGATAGGTTACAGTCAATGATGTTGAAATCATCGAGCTCGATCCGTCGCGCAACTCAATCCTCTGAATGGATTAACATTCTAACCAAGATTAATAAAGCCAAAAGGTGCTCAACCTCACTGAAGAAGACCTCGTTAACAAGTTTACAGTTGGCGTTTCTGTGATAGTTTCACTATCATCGGCTCTTTTGTTATTACTTAGTGCCCACAGTTGCACATCGAGTGTTTATTAATGCCTACAAGAATTTTCTGGATACTGAATACACCTCTTCACAAGTTGAATGGAGTATCTCAAGGATCCAGACAAAAATCAAAGAATACACCTCTTCGCAAGTTGAGTGGAGTATCTTAATTATCTAGACAAATTCGTTATCATCATCATTCTTGTTTGGTTCAATAACGATAGGCTTTAGCTTGTTTGACTAAGTTCATTGTCATCAAGACGCAAAAGCTACCTTATTTGGTTTAAGGAAGCTGAATCACTACGTTCCAATGACCAGGTCCACGATGTCTTCGAATCAGACGGAATGAATAATCAATCAACAAAATCTCGTGAACCAAAGTATTCCGAAAAATTCATCCCAGTCAACCGTGAACTTTCAAAAACTTTGGAGGATGTTCTGTAGGCTGTCTAAAAATCATGATAGATAGCTGGTCCCTATCAAACCTCAATCAATATTTCGATAATGAAAGTTACAATCAAACAACTTTTTTGAAAGCTGCAAATGGAGAACTTTTCACATAGATCGAGAGGAGTTATAATTCAACGACCCTTCTAACGACTGATGAAAACTCTATTCAGTGGTCTTTACCATCAACTGCGAAAGTTATAATCTAACGACTTTCACATCTCAAAATAGCTAAAGCAAATATTACTGAACAATGGCCTTTGCAATGCTTTACAGAAGAGGTTACAAGTCACTAGCCCCTTCTAAACGCAGAACTCACCTTTGTGTTTTGGTTCTTGAAGCGCAGGCGACCCCTACGTTTCCAACACTCAGCAAACAAAACGCAAGCGGCCCTTGTGTTTTCAACATCCAGCAGAGGCCCAACTCTACGTCCCCAGGCTAAGACGCAGAGTTATGGTCCCTAACACCGATCTGGGCGTTTGACTCATTCAAATATAAGCCGAACGGTTTTAGAACCGTTCCCACGATATGAGGGAATCACGCCCACTTAGGAGCAGATTAAGGGGTCAGTTATACCCCTTATCCTCCTATAAATTTCAACAAACTCAACTGAGTTAAGGGTTGGATTTTTTGAGTTCGGATCGGCTAGTTCTTCTTGGATTTTTGACAAAAAAGGAGAGATCAGATCTTTTGCAACAAGAAGATCAAATCTTGGAGCATCCTTCAGCAATAGAAAAGCTACTTGGCTATTAATTGAATTTTTGATTCAAAATCAACTCTGTTACGGAGTTAAAACTCATTCTGATTTAAAAAACTCGTTAAGAGTTCTTAATCAAACTTGTTACGCAAGTTAGTTGTTCCAGCGAATTGAGACGTGCGGATCGTCAATGGAGAGCAAACTCGACATGAGCATTTGAGGGAGGCACTCTATCGCCACCGTGAAGAACCCAGAATTAAATAAAGGGGAGGATCTCTGTCGATTCTCTTCTCTTTTGTAATCAGGAAATTCAAATTGTAATTAAGTTTTAGAGAGTTGTAAACATTCTTTTTTTAAGCAGTTAGAGAGATTAAAATCAAATATGATTCTTTCATTGTCTTCTTACTACAAATTTTTCACCAAACAAATGTAAAAAATCAAAGTTATAGGTCTCTTCAACAGATTTCTAAAAAAATCTTATATCACCTCATTCAGAGGTTGTATGAGAAAGTTACAGCCAAAATACCGGAGGTTAATTTCTAAGTCAGACCAGGTTTCCTGCTTCGAATTAAATGGGTTTATTTCGAGTTTTCATATATA
>BQKN01066191.1:30232-43366 GCA_022839385.1 Asparagus kiusianus
GCCAAAAATCAACAAAACACAACTTGAAAGCCTCAAATCTTCTCCAATAATTCAAAATAAGGTTTATGGGGGTTTGGTGGCTGTTAGGGTTCTTAGATATGATAAAAGAAAAGAATTTTCGTGAAAAATACAGGTATTTATAGAGGCAAACCCGAAACAAACCTGTTAGACCCGAACCAGGAAACCTAGTCTGACTAGGAAAATATCCCTTCGGTAATTTAGATGTAACTTTCTCATCTGACCTCAGAATGAGGTGATCTAAGACTTGTTGGAAAGCTGTTGAAGAGACCTACAACTGTGTTCTTTTACACTTTTCCAAATTCTAACTGCATCGGTGTGCAAAAACATAAAAACTCATAACTGGTCATTATTCCTAGATTTTCACTCTTGGTCTTTGTGCATGTTTTGTGCATTTGCACTCATATTTTCACAAATATATATTGAATTGATCTCAAATCAATTCTTATCATATCCAAACATCAAAATATATTATTTTTTACCATATAACATATTTATCATTATTTATCATAAAATATTCAAATTTACGGGGTTTTACATTCTTCCCCCCTTAAAAGAATTTCGTCCCCGAAATTCCACAATCGCATCTCAAAGCTTAAAAACTGGGAAAACATAATAAGAAGGTATAATTCATAATAAGAATTCCTTCTGCACCCATCTCATAGTATTAGCACAATGATATTTAAAGTTAACAACCTAGAATGCAAACATTCTCCCCTAAATCCCTAATTAAACGAAATTGGTACGTCGAGCGAAATAATCCAAACAAGGAAACCCTCATGTATATACCATATATTTCAAATGATTAAGGATCGGGTGACAATATCTCCATTCTAGTGTTAAAGATAAATATAAATGTGACTAAACATCATAGATAAAGACTACTATCAAAGCATATAAGCAAAAGAATTTATCAACATCATACATGTCCAAACAGGTATGGGTAGTCACGACGAACATCCTCATCACGCTCCTAAGAAATCTCTTCGGCTCCTTGCCGGTTCCACTGAACTTTCACTAATGGAATGACTTTATTACAAAGCTTTTTATTCTCACAAGCAAATATGCATACCGAAATCTCTACGATAGTCAAGCCATCATGAATCTCAATCTATGGTGAATCAATCACTCTCTGTTGCTCATCATCCCGCAGATGCTTCTTAAGTATCAAAACATGAAAGACATCGTGTATACTCGACATCGATGCTGGAAGATCTAACCTATAAGAAATAGCTCCAATGCGCTCGATGATCCTGAAAGGACTAATATATCTCGGGGCAAGCTTCCCCCGTCTACCGAATCGCTAAACGCCCTTCATCGGTGATACTTTCATCATAACTGAGTCTCTGACCTGGAACTCTAAAGGTCGTCTCCACTAATTTGCATAGCTCTTTTGCCGACTCTGCGCCGTAAGAATGCGCTCTCGAATCAATGCCACCTTCTCTATGGTCTGTTTAACTAACTCTGGACCTATCAATAAACTATCCTCTGGCTCTGCCCAACATGTAGGTGATCTGCAAGGTCTCCCGTACAAAGCTTCATACGGTGCTATCCTGATGGTAGCTTGATAACTATTACTATATGCAAATTCAATCAGTGGGATATGGTCCTCCTAATTACCCTGAAAATCTAAAATACACGCTCTCAGCATGTCCTCTAAGATCTGATTCACCCTCTCGGTCTGACCATCTGTCTGGGGGGTGAAAACGCTGCTAAATGACAACTGACTGTCAAAAGCATCCTGGAAACTCCTCCAAAAATGAGATGTGAAGCCTGAGCCCCGATCTGTGATAATCGTCTTCGAAACTCCATGCAATCTAACAATCTCCCGAATGAAGATCCTCGCATACCTATCTGCCGTATAAGTCATCCTCATTGGTAAGAAATGTGTAGACTTAGTCAATCTGTCCACTATAACCCAAATAGAATCATTTCCTTTCTTTGACTTAGGCAACCCCACTATGAAATCCATGTAAATATCTGCCCACTTCCACTCAGGAATGGGTAAAAGCTGTAGGGTTCCTGCATATCTCTGATGTTCTGCCTTAATTTTGTTAGCATGTATAACACTTAGCTACATAATCTGCAATCCCTCTGCGCATACCACTCCACCAAAAATGCCTCTTCAGATCCTTGTACATTTTCCTTGTGCATGAATGCACTGTATATCTGTTACGATGTGCCTAAACTGTCGTGAAATAAGCCATACCCTCCGGGTCTACATCAAAACACCTCGTAGTCCTGCTAATGACGTGTCCACATAAATGACAAATGTCGTATCACTGTTTAGAACAGTCAAAATTGTTATTGTAGTCTATCTAGCCTTAATAGTCTTAAAGGCTTCCTGGCATCCCGTGCCCAAAGCAAACTATACACCCTTCTTTGTAAGGTGTGTAAGTAATATCACAATCTTCAAAAAGTCCTGAATGAAATTTCTCTCATACCATTCTAAAAATACGAACCCGTGTAATGGTTCTTTGTGGCTCTCAATCAAGTACAGCCTCAACAATGGCTGGATCCATTGTTATGCCCCACCTGCTGATGACGTGGCCTAAAAATTTAATCTCTTATAGCCAAAACTCGTATTTCCTGAACTTAGCGTATCACTGATGCCTCTAATCTTGATTGTTCGCTATCCCCGTAATGCCAATAGAGGATGTTGCTCGCGCACTGTCTCTGATCTCAAAAAGATAATGATGTCGTTAATAAAATAACTACGAACTGGTCCTAACATGGACGAAAAAACCCGGTTCATCAAATCCATGAATACCGCGGGTGCATTGGTCAGCCCAAATGGCATGACAAGACCTCAATAGACCCATATCGAGTCAGAAAATGCGGTTTTGGAAACGTTCATTTACCGTATTCGCAACTGGAAATAACTAGAATGAAGATCAATCTTCAAAAAATGCTGCGCTCCCTACAGCTAGTCGAACAAGTCATAAATCCTCAACAGTGGATCCATGATCCGGGAAGTGACCTTGTTCAACTCATGATAATCGATATACAATCGCATGCTATAGTCCTTCTTCCCCCACGAAGAAGACCGGTGCTCCCATGAAAAAAAAACGACTCCGACAAATAAAATCATGAGTTAACAACTCATCTACCTGAGTCTGTAGCTCCCTCCACTCAGCGGGTGCCATAAGATATGATAGGGTGCTCGGAAAATCGATACGGTGCCTGCTACAACTCAATACAGGGAAACAACCTCTCTCACTGGAGAAAACATAGGTATGTCCTGAAAGACATCCTGATATACTGAGACAACTCCGGTCTCGCTCAAAACTGCATCCCGATCCCGTATCATCACCTCTTCGACTTATGCCAGAAATGACTCCGTATTCTGGTTACCCTATGAGGTTGCTACTATCTATATAATCCCAACGAATGCTCACAAGCATACTATTTTAGCAAAACAGTCGGTACTGATATTGTAAGATGATAACCATTCCATACTAAGAATGACGTTGAAATTCAACATCCACAATACGACCATGACAAAGATGAACTCAAACTCATCTATACTGATAACACATCTCCTACATATACTCTCTAATAGGGACACCTCCTCTAAAGGAGTAGAAACTGATAATGGAACGCCGAAACGCTACGCTACAAGCTGATGTCTAATCATGACATCATGATAGATAAAAAAAATGCGAAGCTTCTGAATCAACAAGATTCGAGCTGGATAAGAATTTACTATGAAAACTCTGCTCGTACTATGATCACGTGACGCGATTACATAAACTCTGCTGGTGGCCGACGCCTGCTACGCTGCTGGCAGTGAAACACATGGGTCCATCTGACACTGATGAATATTCTGAATAACACAATTCTGGCCTATAGGCCCCTAAATCCTCGGAATAACCGGTAGCACATCTATCCTTCGATGTTGGCCGTAACTGCTACCCTAAGATTATTGACCCTGATCTCTATCATGCTAGTCTCCTGCTGGTGTAGTGTGATAATTCTTCACTCTATGTTCGATCTTGTTATAATTGTATCATGTGTCCCGAATCATGCGCTGCTGCGGTGTCATCAAATCATGTTTGCTATCTTCTTATAATGTCTTTATTGCTGATAGTAAAAATCCTTACCCCGCTGTTGGGGTCCTCTAGATCCCATAATAGGCCTCTTGCCCTTGACATTGCCATCATGCTAGTCTTGATTTCGTAATTAACTATAGGCATATCTCACTGTTTTAAGCAAACTAGCTCTAACTGCTTGTCGAAAAAGTAAACAAAATTTTCCCAAATAAGTGATATTCATTGTCCCGATGAAAATATGAAATCGTAGCTATTCTTTGTTGCTATTCTCCGGTGATATCCTCTGTGCTGAATATATTTAACCTCTGGTTTGGTACTGAGTCTACGTTAAGGAATTTTTACATATTCCTTTTTATTTATAAGCTGCATAAGAATCCAATGTTCCCTGCACTATGGTGTTCTCAATGTCCTACATCTTTCTTATTCTTACAGAGCCAAGCCTCCTACTCTGTATCTCTATCAACAAATGGTTGTGATAATATAATCATTAGTATTACCTCTTCCATTGGCACAATTAGTACAACGGATGGTGAAACTCCAGAAAATGCAATGTGGCTCGCTACTCCCTCCTCGAGTGTTGCTAGTCTCTGTTTCTACAAACGGTGCTATAAAGTCGATCAAATACTGTGGAGCCTGCTGCGGCTCAGACTCTGCTTGCTGAGCTCTCCGGGTATGAGTCTTATCTCGACTGCATCCTCGTTCCAATATTTATAATATCAAGAGGAGAGCTTATGATCACAGTAAGTGAGATCGCAAACATATATACATATATATAACGTATCACAATACGTATTCATAACATATAGTATTCACGCAAATACTTCAAATCAACATAAAATAATTGTCATAAAAAAAATTTGAAATTTTGAGATATACGCACATATCGACCTCACTCATTCTAGGAATTCCTAACGGACTCTATACGTGAATCCTAGGAAACTCTATCCTAGCTCCACAATTTGACACAGGAATGATCCTAAGGATGCTGGAACTAGAGCTCTGATACCAACTGTGACGCCCCAGGGTTCACACAAGGCTGCAGTCCCAGGTGAAACCCGGATTGTCAAACCTGCCAAGCACCAACCACCATGCTATGACAAGTTTCACCATCACAATCACTATCTCTCTAGTGGAAACAATAAATAGGTGAAGGTACAGACAGGTAAAAAATAGAAATAGGATAATACTGGATATACACAGAAGAAGCATAAGAAAAATCAATAATGAGCCCAACTGGAATAAAATAGACATATCTCTGAGTCTGAACTGAATCTCAAATACAATGAGTCACATAAACAAATTCTCACAATAGCTCTCAACTCTATGAAACAAAATACCAATCTAGATTCTGAGATTTATCAACAACATGTGGAGTTCTGTAATAACTACAAAATATGATAAGTAACTAAATGGACAACTAAGAAGTTCCATCAACCTGCGACTCTCCGTGCGCCAGACTCGCTGCCTGAAAGGGGGGAAAACAACGAGCGTCAAAGCGCTAGCGAGATCATCACTACCTCTCCCCAGGGGAAGGGGTAGGAGTATATAAGAAAATAGAGTCAGTACATACATATATCAAATCATTCATATAACTCTCTATGAATGAAAAACAAACAATCAATGATAAATACTCTAATATCTAACATAAAGAATAATCATCTCATCTCGAACTACGTCCGAGTAACCTGCTCTATAATAAGAGGATATTAACAATTGCTAAAATAAATATATCTGCCGTTCATAACGGGTGCCTCAAAATCTCAAAGGAAATACCCTATTCGCGGGCAATCCATCTGGAAAGTAAAACTTACAACTGATCAAATATCTATGTGTGCATCATATTGTACTATAGCGATACTTTTGTAATGCTCGTTACTCAATCGCTCTGCGGCAATAGGATTTATTATTTTCCTATTCCGGATACATATAATAACGATACTGTTGTAATACTATTACTCAATCGTTCTGCGGCAAATAGGTTTTATCTCCCTATCCCGGATACATGAAATAACGATACTTTTGTAATACTATTACTCAATCGTTCTGCGGCAAATAGGTTTTATCTCCCTATTTTCGGATACATGAATTAACGATACTTTTGTAATATTCTTACTCAATCGTTCTGCGGCAAATAGGTTTTATCTCCCTATTTCCGGATACATGAATTAACGATACTTTTGTAATATTCTTACTCAATCGTTCTGCGGCAATAGGTTTTATCTCCCTATCCCGGATACATGAATTAACGATACTTTTGTAATATTCTTACTCAATCGTTCTGCGGCAATAGGTTTTATCTCCCTATCCCGGATACATGAAATAATGATTCTATTGTAATACTATTACTCAATCGTTCTGCGGAAAATAGGTTTTATCTCCCTATTTCCGGATACATGAATTAACTATACTCTTTCATATGTATTCATCAGCTCAACGTGCGACAAAAAGTATGCTAACACAACATAATCTAAGTGTACGTGCACATATCTCGGTGTGCGTGTCCATATCTGGTGTTCATCATTATCCCAGATATTAAACAACTCTTAAGCATTGTACATAACAGTACAAGATCGAGAAACTCTCTCAAAAATAACAAACAACAGCAAAACTCAAGAAACTTTTACGTAATATATCAATTTATTTCAAATCAGCACATCTGCAGTTTTCTGCAGAACATATCATTAGTAAATTGAGAATATCTTTCTCTGAAGAAATTCTTTTTAAGAATAGTTTTTCGTTTTGAAAACTAGACTCACATAGCTATCATTTGACATTGATTTGGCTCAGTTTGGAGTTCATATGATATTTCTAATTTCCAGTCAAACATTTTATTTGTGCAGCAGATTTTCTGCAGAACCTATCATCAGTAAATTGAGCATATCTTTCTCTAGGAAAACTATCTTTAGGTATGATTTTCTGTTTTGAAAACTAGATTCACATATCTTTCAATTGAAATTAGTTTGGTTCAATTTGGATTTCATTTGTTATTTCAAATGTCTAGCTCAATAGTATATATGTGCAGCAGATTTTCAGCCGAACATAACAAACATGATTATTTGCACAAGAAATCATATGTAAACCTTCAATCATGCACGAAACTTTAAAACAAAGAATAAGACATCTAAATCAGATAAACAATATTTTAAATCTTTTTCAGATCTTAAAACACTTCTGTAAATTCATGCTTAATCTCTTTAACATTAAAAGACATAGTCTTTATACATATATACAAAAGATCTAATTTTTATACACAAATTAATTGATTAGGCTCTATAAAACTCATTAAAAAACTCTTCAAAAATATTTTAAAAACTAGGAGGGGGATTAGTAGAGATGATACTCGCCTGGGGTTGTAGGAAAACTTGTTAGAAGCAACATCGAAGGAGATCTCCACTCCAAAAGCCAAAAATCAACAAAACACAACTTGAAAGCCTCAAATCTTCTCCAAGAATTCAAAATAGGGTTTATGGGGGTTTGGTGGCTGTTAGGGTTCTTAGATATGATAAAAGAAAAGAATTTTCGTGAAAAATACAGGTATTTATAGAGGCAAACCCGAAACAAACCTGTTAGACCCGAACCAGGAAACCTAGTCTGACTAGAAAAATATCCCTTCGGTATTTTAGCTGTAACTTTCTCATCTGACCTCAGAATGAGGTGATCTAAGACTTGTTGGAAATATGTTGAAGAGACCTACAACATTTGTCTTTTACACTTTTCCAAATTCTAACTGCATCGGTGTGCAAAAACATAAAAACTCATAACTGGTCATTATTCCCAGATTTTCACTCTTGGTCTTTGTGCATGTTTTGTGCATTTGCACTCATATTTTCACAAATATATATTGAATTGATCTCAAATCAATTCTTATCATATCCAAACATCAAAATATATTATTTTTTACCATATAACATATTTATCATTATTTATCATAAAATATTCAAATTTACGGGGTTTTACAAATATACCCTTATTATAAAAATGGTCCAACCAGGAATAAAATACATAGTCTATAATAAAAGGAAATACTAATAAAATAACTAAATCCCTCATCAAACTAAAGAAATACTATAAATGAGTTCTAATGTTCATCAGCTACTACAGAAAAGAAAACACGTCTAGGCTTCAGTTTGTTCTTCTACTCTGTCTGTAAGGCACTCCAGTTGAGAATCCTCTGGCTCCTGTATGATTCCGAACAGAGACTGTCCGTTTCCTAAATCTGACGTACACCAAAGAAAACAGGTGTACGTCAGTGTGCATGGCACACGGCAAGATCCCACAAGAGAGAAGAAACGGTCGAACGACCAAGGCAATAACAGATGCAACAACAGTAATGGTAATAGAAGAGTGACCAATGCGATAACAGAAATAGGATCATGTAATGATAACAATAATAATAGGAGCATGCAACTAGAATACTAACAAGCTAGATACAATTCGCTACTAGAGTATAATAGTTAGGAGAATCCATAAACATATAATAGTTAGGAGAATCCATAAACATCCGAGTAACAAGATCATGCAGCTAGTCATCCTATAATCATCCACATAACAAGGTCATACAACTAGATGGAATTAATACTTAAAAATCTACAACATGAGACGTAGTACGTCGAGCGAAATAATCCAAACAATGAAACCATCATGTATATACCATATGTCTCAAATTGTAGATAATTTTATAATAATCCTGATCTATGTATGAAAAGAAATACAACTGGCCTACCTCTCTCAAGAATCCATAATCACCTTAAGTAACAATGTCATGTAACTAGTCATCCTATAACAGGTTACTGGTTCAAAACTCACACAGAGTTAACGCTCATATCATCGGGTAACTGACTGACCGCAAATCACAAATATCCTAACTCCTCAGACCCATCCCGATGACTACACAAACTTCACCGGTATGAGCTCGGAATATAATCACAATCACAAATATCTTAACTCCTGAGACCCACCTCGGTGACTACACAAACTTCACCGGCACGAGCCTGGAATAGAAGCACAATCACAAATATCTTAACTCCTTAGACCACCCTGGTGACTACACAAACTTCACCGACGCGAGCCCGGAATACAACCACAATCATAAATATCTCAACTCCTCAGACCCACCCTGGTGACTACACAAACTTCACCGGCGCGAACCCGGAATACAACCACAATCACAAATATCTCTGTTGGCCTCTTTGTTTCTATGCTGTTTAACTAATAATTTACCACTAATATTGTTTGTCTAGTATTTGTGTTTTATTATTTATTATAGACAAAGAACACGTTGGAGGTTGGATGGAATTGCACATTCACAATCATATCCAATGGAGGTTGGCGGAATTATGGTATGAAGCCTACGTAATTCAAGTTCAAGATCCAAGTTCAAGCTTCATCCTCAAGTATACCAAGTTAAGCTTATTAAAGATCAAGATTGCTTGGGTAACATTTAGTTTAGGTGTTATATTATGTGTGTTAGTACTTTAAGCTCAATCATATACACACATACACGTTTTGGTTCTGTATATATATAGTTATATATATACATATATGTTTTGGTTTTTTGTTTATCCACAAACAAAGTTTTTAGTAGCATATAAATAAATATTTATATTCATACATGTTTGTTTTTACAAGGATAAATTGGTTTTGTTTAATTTCATAGATATGAAACAAATATATATTCATATTCATATTTATATGTTTCATATTCTATTGTATTTGAAAAAATATTATATTTATTGTTTATAGACTTCATAATAATAGTTTACATCTTTATTCAAGTCTATAAAATCATTTTGTAATGTTTCAAAACATGGTTAAGCTAAAATGTCAAAACTCATGTGTTCACATTTTTATGTTTTGGACAATTTTGCAAAATAATAATATTTCTTATTTGGGAGGTTCTTTTTAAAAACCAGTTTTTGTAGCATGTGTATTATCATATCTACAATTATTTTCCAAAGTTTTATATTTTTTGGAATTTATTTGATATTTTTAAACAGGGTTTTAAAATCAGAAAATAGTTTTCAAACATGTAATTTCATATGTCAGTTTGCGGTCGACCTCCTAGAGTCGAGAGCCTTAGTATGTTCTTTTATGGCTCATGGTCGACCGTGGCGATTGATCGTATGTAGTCTAGAGAATTTCACGGTCGACCGTATGTTTTTCTAGAGCCCAGTTTTGCTTTTGTGTTGCTCGCGGTTGACTGTGAGTTTTTCACGGTCGACCGTCGATTGCCTTACGGCTATATTGGGTACATAATCATAAATCTGATTCTCTAGGATTTTTGTTATTTTGTTTGGGGATTTGGTTGTTGGTTTCTCTTCCTATATAAACCCCTCAAACCCCAACTACTAGGGAAAGCCAAAAAAATATTTTAACAAAGTTTTAACAAGAGTTTAAGTTTTGTTTAGTGTTTATTTAAAAAGCTTTTAAGCATTTGAGAGTTTGAGTTTGTAAAATCAATTCTACAAGAGCTTAAGGAGATCACCTATTGGAGTTTGAGCATCCAACAATTCTTCCTTTATCTCTTGATCTATTGAGAAGTTTTCTAAACTCTATTTCTAGCTTTATATCTATTTGTTTGATTATCATTTTATTAAAGCTAGTTTTATATTGAGTTTAGATTTGATTTCACTCATTGTTTACACACACTTGAGCTTATTATTTTTTCGTACATAGTATATTTGGGTTGGTGAAAGTTGTAACAATTGAGTGTGAGCTTTAATTGAGTTCTCTCCTTGTATTAGAGAACAAATCATTTGTTGTTATTGTCAGGTGTGGAGAGGAGACGTTGATCGGTGAACGTTAAAAACCGACATTGTGAGTGTTTGTGGATGTTGATCGGTCAACATTAAAAACCGACATTGTGAGTGTTTGTGAACGTTAATCAGTGAGCGTTAAAAACCGACATTGTGAGGTGTAAACGTTATTCGGGTGAGCATAGAAAACCCGGTTGTGATAGTGGATTTCTTCCCGGGAGTGGGGAGCGGGGACAGAAGGTCCGAACTCTGTGATCATATCGTGTGTTTGAGTTTGCTTTGGCGTTTCATTTGTGCTTAGTATTCATTACATTCTTGTCGCCATTGTCAATTGCCCTATCACATTTGTAGATTGTTTATTTCACCCTTGTGTTAGTTTATATATCCTTACATATAATTCACCATATATCTCTTTGTTAGGATATATCTCTTTGTTCATATTGCATATTCTTGCTCATATCATATTGTATATCTATCTTACAAGAATAATATTTTAATTAGTTTTAATTGGCATAAAATCAGATTAGATTAGCATAAGATCCTAATCACCCCCCCTCTAGGGACTAACAATCTTAACTCCTCAGACCCACCCTAGTGACTACACAAACTTCACCGGCGTGAGCCCGAAATACAACCACAATCACAACCGCTCACATGGACCAAGACTTCTCACCTCAATTCTCGTAATTTCAGGTCAACTACACACGAGATTCTAGATCCTAACTATGTCATACAGGTCACTATAGCCATGTACTTCTTATGATTCTCAACATGGAATAATAAATACAATTATACTAAGTGTCAATGTCATGAAGTGTGAACAGGGGTCGTGATCACATGCGAGAAACATACGAGAGTAAAACTACTATTAACAACGCAAGATGAAACTACCATTAACAGATGTTTTGCTCACGAAAATCGAAATCTCAGTTATTAATTCCAAGAATAATTTCCTTTAAAAAAATTATCTCTTATTATAAAAATTATAAAATAATCTTCTTAAAAAATATTTTATTATTATTTATGAACAGTAATACTTTTTAATTTTATAAATGATTTCTATGATATTTTATAAAATAATCTAAAATACTCTTTTTCTCAAAGTAAAATTCTTTTAATCATAACAATTATTCAAAAATACTCATCCAAAATAAATTATTTTCTTAAAATATTCCCTTTTAAAATATTTTCCTCATTATAAATAATTCTAAAAATACTCTATAAATATATTCTTCCTTTCAAACAACACGAAATTAACCATAAACTATATATATATTTTTATGTACTTATTCATCAATTACAACGTCGTTTCACAGAATATATTCACCGCAATATTATCAACAACCATATAATTAATATCATATTAGCACAAACTAATCTACGCATATTTGTAATAAATTAATAAGAGATAAAAAAATAAGTTAACAAGACAACGAACAAGAGGGATCTTACCTCGGGTTTATGTCGAACAAATCGACGTTGATAGCGTGGGTCGGAGCACGACTGTGGCACGGGGTGGGCGGTTGTGGGGTCGGGGTGCAGACGGTGTCAGGGTGCAGTGACAAGGGATTATTATCGACTGGCCGACGAAAGGGCAGCAACGAAATCTCAGCGGGCTTGGTTGTTGGGGCGGCGAACTAGTGGAGCTCGAGTTCGGGCTTGGTCGGAGGAGATCGGCGGAGGAGAAGGGTTGTCGACGGTGCTGGGTTGAGCAGTGGCCTAAGGGGTGATGGAAGGTCTGGAGAGCGGTGCGGGAGAGTTGGACGGCAGCACAGGGGCTGCTGGAGGTGGCGGGGGTGGCTGACCAAGGGGAGGTCGGGGGTTCGGTGAACTATTGGCGGTCGACGCGGGTTTAGGGGGAGGGGCGGTGAGCTTAGAGGTGCAGTGGTGGTGCTGTCGGGATCAGGGCGGCAAAGTAGGGCGGTGGGCATGGCGGTTTACGGCGAGGTGGCTGAGGGCGGTTGAGGTTGAAGATGGGGCTGTGGTTTGTTGTCGGCTGGGAGAGAGGATGTCGGTGAAGAGGAGGGCAGAGGAGGCTGGCGCGGCGTGGTGTCGGATCTACAGGTGGCGGATGAGGACGGAGATGGGGGAGATAGAGTAGGGCGGCGAGCAAGGAGGGCCGAGGGGCTATCGGAGTTGGGCGGCCGCGCAGGATCAGAGGCGACGGTGGTCGGCGGTTGTGATGGGTACAGAGGGCGGGGAAGAGGGAAGCTTTGGTAGCGGTGGGAGAGAGAGTGGATTCGGGTAGAGAGAGAACGAGAGAGAAAGATTGAGGGCGGTGGGATGTATGGGGAAGAAAGAGAAGAGAG
>BQKN01066191.1:43466-55074 GCA_022839385.1 Asparagus kiusianus
AATAATAATAATTACAAAATAAATTAAATAATTATGTAAAAATTATCTACACATCAAAACATACCAGTTGTTGTATTACAACCGATAATACGCAACAGTTGAAATAATACAAGAAATTGTATAATTAAACAAGAATAATTAATAAAAATATAATTACTTATTTTTGAAATCCAATAATTATGGGATAATTATCTATATAATAAAATGTACTAGTTGTACTAAAACGATAGTTGATACGTAATTGTAGAAATAATACAATAAATTACACAAATAATACGTAATTAATAATACAACATAATACACGAAATAATACATAATAGTAACAATAATACAACGTATTATTTAAAATAGTACATAATAGGATCGATAATACAATAGATTAATTCTAGAAATTTTCACCTCACAAAATAAATTTATAGATATTAAAATCATTTATATAAATGTAAAATTTGGATTTAAACCATAGAAAGTTGTAGAAAATCAACAAAAATACAAATACTCTTCTAAAAATAATAATTAAATAATTAAAAATACTAGAAAATTATTTTAACTAGTATCAAAATTTTAAGGTTATTACACAGTGTGTTTCCCCTGTTGTTTGAGCAACCTTATCATTCAACCGATGAGGTTGTCGGTCGACTGATCAGGTTGAATTTTATGTGTTTGAACATGTTTTCATAAGGGTTCTTTTTGTGCATGTTTTGTGCAAGTCGTGAGCTGTATTTACGCGTGGTTCGAGGAGTACACGTACGGGGTTCGAGTATGCATGATTACATTGTTTGGAATATCCAAATAGGTTATAATCGTTAAGAGTAATGATGAATATAGTATATACATTATAGTTATGAATGGTTAGGGGGTTTAGTCAGGTCCCACAATAAGACCGCAGATGGACTACACTCCGAGTGCTTTAGTCAGGTCCTGCAATGAGACCGTAGATGGACTATACTATGGAGATACGCAGATGTTGATATACCTAACTATCGGTTCACATGGTTATGCGATGAGTGATTATACTTAGTTACCGGTTAGCAAGAGAGTGCGATGAATTGACATACTTAGTTATCGGTTCGGACGGGAGTGCTATAAAATTGTATATTTAGTTTTTGGTCCGCACGGGAGTGCGATGATTTTACATATCTATTTTACCAGTCCGCACGAGGGTGCGATAGGTTGAAGAGTTCCAGAGAAGGACGATTTGATAAATAACCTAAGTGTAAGTGAATATTGACATCATCGATATGATCCATTGTGAAGGTATTTCACAACTTAGTTACACGAGATAGTATATTGATATCGGTTTTACCCACTAGGAGTAGTATGAGGAGTTGATACGACATTTTTAGAGATGTATGATGTAGTATTTCCTGTATTATCTTTCCTATTTTTAGTTTTGGAGTTAATATTTAGCGATTCACAATTTGAGATATATAGTATATACATGAGGGTTTCCTTGTTTGGATTATTTTGCTTGACGTACCAGTCTCTTGTTTTGAGTTTCTAAGTATTAACCCCAGTTTAGTACAGGGTAAATGAACTAGGTAGACTATGCTCTTATAGATAGAGCCTCCATCATACATAGTAGCCCTTCCCATGGGGGTGGATGGAGATGATCTTGCTAGTGCTCTGATGCTGTGATTTTCACTTCTTTTTAGGCAGCGGAGCAGAGTTTCGGACAGCGCTAGTTGACGGATTTTTAGCATAGTCACCGTCATATATGTTAAGTAGTTCTGGTCCACAAATGTTTAGTTTATATTTCTAGTTGATGTTTAGATTTGCGTTACATTTTGAGAGCCGAGAGAGCTTATGTACTTTTTAGTTGACTCTTGTAGTTGAGATTTTAGATCATTTATTTTAGATTGTTGGACATATTTACTTTTATATCTGTTAACATCTGATTGTTTAGGGTAAATGATTGGCTCGTAGCTCTTTTTAAAAGCTTTAACCGTCACAAACCAGTCACAAAATTGGTAAGCATCCCTCTACATAAACATAACAGTTATGCATGTATGTTTGCAAGGGATACGAGTTATACCCCACGCACGGCATGCGCATGTTTTATGGTCAAGATCCACTTGACAAGTTTTATAGGATTGTACCTCAAATAATCTTCTATGGGATTGACGTACACCCAATAGACGCCTATTTTCCATGTTCTCTTTAAGGACAAGCTCAGCTTTGGGACAAAAAAATTGATTCCAATTTTTAGCCATGACTCATCGCTGATTCATGTGAACCATAATTTGTTTACGTATGTGCTCTACCAGATATAGTATCCGTATAAGTCTAGCCTCATGTATCCACTTGTTGAATGACTCTGCAATATTTTATATAACGTGGCTATATCTAAAACATATGAGGGAATTCATCACAATTAATAAAAAGTTCTACTGAGTAGGCATTCACGTCTAACTTTATTAGGAAAATGGCTTAAATGAAATAGGAAATGAACTAGTTTATGTTAAATGACTTATAATTTACTTAATTCCAGGAAAAAACACGTTTGCCCAGTTCTCTGGAGCGTAGTTCATGACAATATTATATGCCCTTTCGTCAATCAGTTTAATATCATCTATATAATCATTCCATTATATTTTAGTATATTTGTAACAAGCTGATTGTAACAGATTCCCCAAAATATGAGTATCATTTGCCTTTAGTCCCAAATCTTTCAATTTTGTTCTGAAATTCTCAAACTAGATGTAGAACACATCTAGAGTGTATAGCCTCCGGAAAAAATTTCTAACTGCTTCTCTAATTCCCTTATCCGCATCTGATATTAAAACTAGCTTATGGAGGGTTGTATAGATCTAGCCTTTCATAGAGTATAGACCACAAACCTATGAAGAGTGTAAGTTAACATACATAAAGTTAGAGTTAACAAGTAACACATTGCAGTTAACATATAATTCATTAGAGTTAACTTGCAACTAAATAGACTTAACATCATAATTATAACATAATAGCATAAATAAGTATAAAGATAGCCTTCAGAGAGTATTGAACACAAACCTTGTAAGAACCACTATAGTTAATGTTATTTTCCTGATCGTATATGTAATATGCTAATGGAAATATCCCCTGATTTCCATCATATGCTACATCAATGATGAGTATACTTTTGAATCAATCTTTCAGAAAGGTCTCATCCAAAAATATAAGTGGCTGTTATCCATGCAAAAAACCATTTATGCAAGCGACATAGAAAATGAATAGCCTTGTAAACCTCCCCTCATGTTGTTCAACATAAATGTAGCTGGGTTTGTCTTCTTAACATTTTCTACATACCTAAAATTTTGAAGATTAAGTGTTAGGATTAACAAGAACCAAATTAGTCTAAACAGTGTACCGTAAATGAACTTAGCTTGTATATGGTAGATATTATCTTTTACCGTCGTAATTGATCATAGGACTGATGAGCATCACCATATAATTGCTCTTATGCTCTTTTTTTACTCCACTATATCTTACTATAATCGACCCTATGCCCATACAAACTTAGAAACTCATTTTGTATGTTAATAGGGTGTATATGCGGTCGGACCTTTAACATGGGTTGTAATTGGGTCACAATGAATTGTCGGGAGACCCTAGATTGACCAGCATTATTTCCATGTTGCCCACAAGTGTGATTGTTCATGAACCTTTTGATTTCAAGTCTATTTTCATTTTTATGTGGAAAGGTAAATAACATCCACTGGCAACTTTTGGCTTCCTTAAACCGACAATAAACTCGAATATGCCTCGGTTCATTCTTTCCAAACAAATACTCATATATTTTTATCATAGAATAGTATAACAAAGCCAATCTTAATTCTTTCGCACTTTCAAATCGTTGTCCCTTACCGGTTAAAGCAATGTGCTACCAAGAATGAATCCTCTCTGATTTGCTAATCATGTCATCAATCATCAAAACATTGTCTCCGGAAGGATTGTCATTGGGAATCCTATCTGAGACACATGTCCTATCTAAAACACATGTGGACGTCGACAACGACGGACTACAATCTATACTTTTTGAGCTCAAACTGCTAGATGCGCTGCAAATACTCAGAAAATAAACAAGTAATCATAAACTAAACAAATAACTCCAATTAGAAAATAAATAAATACCAAAAACTGTTCGTGTTAGAACTAACATGAAATCCATTAAAACTAACACGAACTCAATTAGAACTAACTCGAACTGCAAATTAGACCTAACACAGAACTGGAACTATAACTAACATGAAATCCATTAGAACTAACACGAACTCAATTAGAACTAACATGAACTGCAAATTAGACCTAACACGGAACTGTATATTAGACATAACACGGAACTGGAACTAGAACTAACATGAAATCTCTTAGAACTAACACGAACTCAATTAGAACTAACACGAACTGCATATTAGACCTAACACAGAACTAAAACTAGAACTAACGTGAAATCTGTTTGAACTAACATGAACACAATTAGAACTAACACGAACTGCATATTTGACATAACATGGAACTGGAACTAGAACTAACATGAAATCCATTAGAAGTAACAAACTCAATTAGAACTAACACGAACTGCATATGTGACCTAACATGGAACTAGAAATAGAACTAACATGAACTGCAATTAGAACTAACATGAACTCCAATACACCTAACATTGAACTCTTATTAGACATAACATGGAACTGTTGTTAGACTTAACATGAACTGGAATTAGACCTAACATGCACTCCAATTAGAACAAACATAAAATTAGAATTAACATGATCTAAATTTAGAACTAATGCGAACTGTAACTAGACCTAAGAACTTCAAATAGACCTAACATGAAATTTGAACTAACAAAAACTATTTGTTTTAGACCTAACATGAACTCTAATTAGACCTAACATGAAATTTGAACTAACAAAAACTGTTTGTTTTAGAACTAACATGAACTGAATTTAGAACTAACACGAACTATTACTAGACCTAACATGAACTCCAATGAGACCTAACATGAACTAATTTTACACTTAACATCATAAATATTGATCTTATCATCAAAAAATCTAATAACTTACTGGTCTCGTTGAACTTGCTCATTGTTATGGATATTTAAAGAATCCTCTGTTTCTTGAAATGCTTTTAGGTGAATCTATTTTAATCCAATATTGTGGCAATGCTCCACCATTGACGACAGATCATCTTCGTTCTCAATAGGAAATTTAAAGCTTCTATTTATTTCATCTTTGTATGACAAAGTTAATGAATCATATGGAAGATCTAACCTCTTTGACACATCAAATTTGAGATCCATCATGGTGGTTGACGAATTAATCTTTAAGAATACTGCTTTATCACCCGAAGAGACAATGCAGATGATATCATTCTCATCCATTATGAAGGGAAGGTAAGAGTAATGGAGATAATTTTAGGATGATGAGGAGTAATAGTCACTAACTAGTTATTGCTCATGATAGAGTAAAAAGCGGGGAAATTTCCTCTATTTCTCACGTCAGATCGCATTAATAGGATGTGACTTCCCCCCTTCTGGGGCGACATCTGGGGAAGAAGGAGAAGGGCAATTTAGGGTTTTTTCTAAAATACAATCTCTTTTTTATATATAGTTGACGTGGAGGGGCCTTGACACATTACACAGTACTTTTTGGGTCTAATCCACATGGAAAAAATATGGAGGGGCCTGGTCACATGTAATTACTACTTTTGGGTCCTCGACACAATTTTCCCTTGATTATTTCCTATATCTGAATATCTGATTTGAATTATTACTTAAGGTGTTGCCAATGATATTCTAAAAAATCAAAAATATCAAAATATATTAAAATTTTATTATAATTGCTATAATACTTTTAAAAGTACCTCTACAATAAACAAATCATCAACTTAGAGAGCGTAAATTTGACTATTTTCCCGATATTTTGACATTTAAGCCACAAATTAGGCTATCAAAGTTGACAATTGATTGATTTGGATGTATTTCTTAGGTTATAGTTCACAAAATTTTGAATTTTGACCTTCATGAGATTATTTTCCTACAAGTCAAATGACTAAATATGGATAAAAATTATGGGTTATATCTCACAAAATTATAATTTTTATGCTTTATTTTTTATATTTTCACCGTATTCCTTAAAACATGATGGAAAATTGTTGCGTTATGTAACCAACAACTAGCACAAAATCTCTTCGGATCACAAACACACACACACACACACACACACACACACACACACACACACACACACACATATATATGCATATATGTGTATATGTGTATGTGTATATATGTATATATATCTATGTATGTGCATGTGCGCGTATATATATGTATATGTATGTGTGTGTGTGTATTTATATGTATGTATATACATGTATATGTGCGTGTGTGCATGTGTGCATGTGTGTGTAAAACATTTGTGTGTATGTTCTTGAAAAATAAATTGATCAAGAGACTTGAAAATTATTTACAACAAAAAGTTAGCATGCTTTTCGAAACTTTTAATTAAATTGCTACGTTAGACTTGGTTTGATATAATTATTATAAAAAGATTTTCAAAGAAAATTACTTTAGAGTTGTGTATAAAATTATTTTCTAGAGTAAAAACTAGCTTCAATTAGATTGTTTAAATATTTCTAGTGAATTAATTATATATTGACTTCTTCAAATTAGCAAGTTGACTGAATTTTATGGGTATATTCACTTCAAATCCTCACGAGACTACAACTCATCCTCTAGGATAACCTAGGGGTTTAAACACTTATTGTATATGCTAAATACAACCGCAATTACTGTGAAAATAAGATAGGATTTTCTTTCTTTCTTTTTCTTTTTTTTCCTTTTTCCTTTTTTTTCTTTTTTTTTCTTTTGCTAGAGGACTAGCAAAAGTTTTAGGTGTGGGGTATTTGACCATCACATTTTATTACACTTGATACCCTCATTATCTATTCTTTTTTTGAATAAATATATCACAAATAACACTTTTTTCTCCTAATTTGTGGGTAGTGCAGAAGTAATAAATTAAAGACTAAAAGAACTCGAACTAACTTATTTTTCAACCTTCGAAGCCCAAGATCAAGTTAAGTAGCACATAGAAGCTCAAACGATAATATCAAGATAAATTCATTTTCAAGATGATCAGCCACAAAAAATTGCATTATCTCTTAATTTGGAAGGTAAAATCTATCATATGATATATAAAAATTGTCTATGTTAATGTGATGGAGCTATTTGGAGTGGTTAATTTTGCAGATACCAATCGTTTAAATAACCAATTGGTCTATCTATTGGCCAACCTATTGGCTAATCGATTAACCAAGTTTATAAATGCATAGTAAAACAGCTGAAATTAATTCTTTGGAGCGCAAAGCTAATCCAAGGTCTCTTGTTGAGTATTATAGGCTATAAATAGGAGTAGAGAGTGAGGGTTAGAGTGTTAATTCTTGGCCTTTTTGTTTTGATAATGTTTTAACAAATAATTTATAACTAATATTGTTTGTCTAGTGTTTGTGTTTTCTTATTTATTCTAGGCAAACAATGTGTCGGAGGTTGGATGGAATTGAGCTAAACGATCATATCAAACAAAGGTTGGCGTAATATCGGTATGAAGCCATTGCAATTCAAGTCCAATTCAAGGTCAAGCTTCATCCAAGGCAAGTATATTGAAGATCTATAGCGTAGGTATTTTTAGTTTAGGTTTTATACTTGTGTGTAGATACTTTAAAGCTCAATATCATATACACACACACATTTTATGACTTTATCTGTTTTGGGTTTTATCCACAAATAAAATTTTTACAAACAAATAAATTTATGTTTATATACATAAATGTTTGTTTTTATGTGGATAAGTTATTTTAGTTAGTTATATAGATATGAAACAAATATACATTCAGATACATATTCATATGTTTCATATTCTATTGTATTTTAAAAAATACCGTGTTTTTAGTTTATAGACTTAATAACTATAGTTTATATCTTTTATCAAGTCTATAAAATCACTTTACAAAGTTCAAAAGTTTTTTAAAAATATTTTGTCAAAAATATGTCTTGTTTAGTTTTCATGTTTTTGGATTATTTTGCAAAATGATGAGTTTTCACAAATAGGAAGTGCAATTCCAAAAAAAATTGTAACATGTTCATTTTCATGTTTACAAGCATTCGCCAAACTTTATATTTTTTAGAATTTATTTACTATTTTTATAGGCACTTCAAAAATCAGATTTACTGTTTTAACCAGACTGATAACTTGTTATCAGTTGACTGATGGAGTTTATCAGCCGACTGATGAACTCACCTAGAATTGCAAAAGTTTCTATTTTTGCGACTAATAAGCTATCAGTCGACTGATGAGATCATCATTCGACCGATGAGGTGTTGGGCAAACTCTAACGGTCAGCTCATCAGTCGTCTGATGAACAATATCAGTCGACTGACGGCCCAACAGCTAGTTTTTTTAGCTTTTTATTTTTTATCTTTTTGCTTGGTTTTCTTGGTTTCTTCTTGGCTTTGGGGTTTTCTATATATACCCCTCATACCTCAGACCTAAGATAGACAAGAGAAAAGTTTTAAAAGAGTTTTACAAGTTTGTTTAAGGGTTTATAAGTTTGTTTAAGAGTTTGTTTGTGAAGAAATTTTCACAAGAGTTTAAGGAGATCATTCTTTCGTGTTTGGGTATTCAACTCATCTCTCTTTCTCTTGTCATCATAGAGAAGTTTTTTTACACTCATTCTAGCTATTTATTATTTTGATTATAATTTTCATAAGCTAGATTTACTTTGAGTTAAGTTTATTTTGATTATACTCATTGTTCACACACAACTTATTGAGCTTTTAGTATTTTCATACATAGTATATTTAGGGTTGTGAGATTGTAACATTAAGTTGCGCTTAATTGAGTTCTCACCTTGTTTAGAGAACAAATCATTTGTTGTTGAGCTTTCATTTGTGAGGTCACATTTATCACACAAATACACCAAGAGGAGTGTAGAGGTGAGAGACATAGTCGGTTCTAAGAGGAGTGGGGTCGGTAGTAAAGCCTAGGGAGAGATAGTAATTCTGAACACTTGAGGATGGTGACACGTGAGAGGCTAACACTTGAGGTGGTATTTGTGTAGTTACATTGTGAGAAATTATGAACGTTGATCGGTGAGCATTAAAATCAATATTGTGTGGTATAAACATTTTCGGGTGAGCGTTGAAACCCCGGTTGTGATAGTGGATTTCTCCCCAGTAGTGGGAAGAAGAGACGTAGGATGGAAGGTCCGAACTCCATGATCATTTACTTGTGTTTGTATTGTTTCATTTGCCCACTTTCTTGTTTGTTGTGTTTATATTTATATTGCCCCTGTTTAGTTTTATATCCTTGCTCATATCTTGTTGAATATCATTCTTGCTAGGATATATTGTTAATAAGTTTTAATTGGCATTAATATCTAATTAGATTAGCATAAAATCTATTCACCCCCCCCTCTAGGGTGCTTTCATGAATAATTTTGTAAACTCCTTTTGGAGAGATGACCTTTAATTAGGTCTTTTAATTTGTAAACTTTTTAAGTTTACAATAAATAAAAAAGTTCTCCTTTTCAATTTTATTTTCTCTTCTTTGTTGATGAAGATGAAGATTCTTCACATTTTTCAATTTTAAGTTTTCAATTTATAGACTTTTTCAATTTACTCTTAATTGAGCAGAACTTTCAAAGTTGTAAACTTTATTTGTAATTAATAATAAAAAATTTCTCTCCCTTTTAATTTTTTTCTTCTTCTTTATTGATAGAGATGAAGATGAAGATTTAATTTCAGGGGGTCACCTATTACAATGCAAGTTTTTATTTTTCTCTTTTATTTTCTTACTTTAGAAATTTATGTTTTTGGATTTTATTTTTCTTTTTAGGGAAAAATGTGTCCAGGCCCCAAAAGTAGAAAGTTCATGTGACCCGCCCCATTGTATTCTGACTCATGTGTATAAGCCCCAAATACGCACTGTATTTGTGTTAAGGCCCCAAAGTATCGGATCCTGAGAAAAGACCAACAAAAGTTATAAATTTACCCTTTGATTTGATTGAGCTTGGTAAATGCGCCCATCCCTTTAACCCCATCCCATCTCTCTCTCTCTCTCTCTCTCTCTCTCTCTCTCTCTCTCTCTGTCTCTCTCTCTCTCTCTCTCTCTCTTTCTCAACTTCTCCTTCTCTCTCACTTCCGTCATGGCCACTGAAAATGATCAGACCCTGGGGAGGTCATGGAAGGCGAAGGCGAGGACGGTGGTCATGGAGTCGGAGGTCGGGGAGTCATCTTAGAAACAGCTCATGAACGCGGGTTCAACGACAAACACAAAACATGATCCGGTGGGACCCGCGAGCTGACGGAGCCCGGAGCTTTGGTTTGATGCATTGTTGTTCTCCCCTTTCTAAGTTACAGAATATCTTTACCCAAATCAATATCTTAATCAAGATAGTACTCTTGTTTTCTTGTAATTTATAAAGGGAATCAATATTGGGTTTTTGTAGTTTTTCTCTTTCATTTAATTGAAATGGGATCTCCTTGGATTCTTGAACAACGGTTTGGGTTTTCCTTTAATGCCTTTTTCTTGTGTGATTTGGTGATTAACGGAGTTCTGTATAAGAGATTAACAGCAAAAATTTTCAAAAGTTCACATTGAATCTTCAGGCATATCGACATTTAGCTAAAAATTGAAGATAATGTGATTAAAAGTCGACTAAAGAATCTAAGAACCGGTGAATTTGAAAGGGGGGACAAGGAAAATTAGAACTATGAATGTTAGTTCTAAGGGCTGAACTGTTAGTTCTAAGGGCTAGAATGTTAGTTCTAAGGGCTGAACTGTTAGTTCTAAAGGCTGGACTGTTAGTTCTGCGGACTGGACTGTTAGTTCTACCAGCTTTCATGTTTGTTTTGTCATCTCTTACGTTAGTTCTACCCGCTTTCATGGTAGTTCTGTTATCTCTTACGTTAGTTCTGTTCGCTGCCATGTTAGTTCTATCCGTTCTACCTTCTTTATGAGAACATTATAAACAACAATATCAGGATGAACACCATTTTTAAGCATCATTCTTAAAGTTTAAACCCAGCAATTAGATTGCCATGCTTGCACAAGCAATCGACCAAACTACAGTATGCTACGGCATCTGGCATAAATCCCCTCTTTAGTATTTGAAAGAAAATTATTGCTGCTTCCTTCAACATTCCTTGCACAGCCATTCTCTTGAGATGAATGGTGAAGGTAACTACATCAGGTATGACCTTGTGTACTCCTAATTGTCTATAGATTTTATGTTGGTGAAAGTAACTACATGAATTAGAACTAGAACTAACATGAAGTGAGTTACAATCAACATAAAATGAGTTAGAACTAACAAAGAGCACAAGAGCCTAAAACTAACATGAATTAGAACTAGAACTAACATGCAGTGTGTTAGAACTAACATGAATTAGAACTAGAACTAACATGCAGTGGGTTAGACAAAGAACGAGTTAAAACTAACATGAATTAGAACTAGAACTAACATGAAGTGAGTTAGAACTAACAAAGAGCAAGGTAGAATTAACAAAGAGCAAGTTAGAACTAACTTTAAGTGAGTTAGAACTAACAAAGAGCAAGTT
>BQKN01066191.1:55084-125844 GCA_022839385.1 Asparagus kiusianus
CTAACTTTAAGTGAGTTAGAACTAACAAAGAGCAAGTTAGAACTAACTTTAAGTTAGTTAGAACTAACAAAGAGCAAGTTAGAACCAACATAAAATTAATTAGAACTAACAAAGACCTTTAAATATATATTGTAGTTGCAAGGGTTTGAACTCCTGACCTCCTCTCCAAATTCCCAAGCTTTACCACTTGACCAAGTAGCCAAAGTGTTAATGTTAGTTCCACTTAAAGTTAGCTCTTACTTGCCATTAGAACTAACATAAAATAAGTTAGAACTAACATGAAACAAGTTAGAACTAACATGAGTTAGCTCATGATAGAGTTTAAAAAAGGGCATAAATAACTAGAGTCAGCTCATGTTTGTTCTATCGAATCTCATGTTAGTTCTAAATTTTACCAGCTCATGTTAGTTCTATTTTTTACCAGCTCGTGTTAGTTCTAATTTATTCAATGCGTTAGTTCTAGCGTAAATGTTGGTTAAAATTAGAACTAACTTGTTATAAAATAGAACTAACTTTGTATAAATTAGAACTAACTTGAGATAAATTAGAACTAATATGGTTAAAATTAGAACTAACTTGTTATAAGATAGAACTAACTTGGTATAAATTAGAACTAACTTGTTATAAAATAGAACTAACTTGGTATAATTAGAACTAACTTTGGATAAATTAGAACTAATGTGGTTAAAATTAGAACTAACTTGTTATAAGATAGAACAAACTTGGTATAAATTAGTTATAACGTGGTATAAAGTAGAACTAACGTGATATAATTTAGAACTAACTTGTAATAAAATAACACTATAACATGGTATAAAATAGAACTAACTTGCTATAAATTATAACTAACTTGGTATAAATTAGAAATAACGTGGCATACACTAGAACTGACATGAACTGCGACAGAACTAACATGGTGTAGATTAGAACTAACACACTACAGAATAGAACTAACATGGTGTAGATTAGAACTAACACGCTACAGAATAGAACTAACATGGTGTAGATTAGAACTAACAAGCTACATAATAGAACTAACATGGTGTAGATTAGAACTAACACGCTACATAATAGAACTAACATGGTGTACATTAGAACTAACATGCTACAGAATAGAACTAACATGATGTAGATTAGAACTAACACACTACAGAATAGAACTAACATGGTGTAGATTAGAACTAACACGCTACAAAATAGAACTAATATGGTGTACATTAGAACTAACACGCTACAGAATAGAACTAACATGGTGTAGATTAGAACTAACACGCTACAGAATAGAACTAACATGGTGTAGATTAGAACTAACACGCTACAGAATAGAACTAACATGGTATAATTTAGAGATAACTTGTTATAAAATAGAACTAACTTGTATAAATTAGAACTAACTTGGTATAAATTAGAACTAACATGGTATAAAATTAGAACTAACTTGGTATAAAATAGAACTAACTTGGTACAAATTAGATATAATGTGGTATAAAATAGAACTATAACGTGGTTTAAAATAGAACTATAACGTGGTATAAATAGAACTAACTTGGTATAAATTAGAACTAACTTGTTATAAAATAGAACTAACTTTGTATAAATTAGAACTAATGTGGTTAGTTCTAATTTTTACCAGATCGTGTTAGTTCTAATTTATTTAATACGTTAGTTCTAGTGTTAGTTCTAACAGATATCATGTTAGTTGTAATTTATTTAAGTCATTAGTTCTATGTAATTATTAGGTCTAAACGCCATGTTAGTTCTACTTAATGATGTGTTAGTTCTAGCTTCTCCAGTGTTAGTTCTAATTTATTTAAGTCGTTAGTTCTAGCGTAATTATTAGGTCTAAATGTCATGTTAGTTCTACTTGATGATGTGTTAGTTTTAGCTTCTCCAGTATTAATTCTAACAGGTATCGTGTCAGTTCTAACATGAGCTCAACTAGAACTAATATAGCCACTAGAACTAACGCTTATATTAGAACCAACACTAGCTAGAAGTAGAATTAACATGAAATCAGCTAGAACTAACATGAGAACCACCAGAACTAACATGAACTTAAATAGAACTAGCATAGCCACTATAACATGGTATAAACATATTAGTTCTACTTAAAGTTAGCTCTAACATGAATTAGAACTAAGTTAGAACTAACATAAAATAAGTTATAACTAATATAAAATAAGGTTTATCACTAGACCAAATAGCCTAAAGTATTTATATTAGTTCTACTTAAAATTAGCTCAAACATGAATTAGAACTAAATTAGAACTAACATAAAATAAGTTAGAACTAACATAAAATAAGTTAGAACTAACATTAAATAACTTAGAACTAACATTAAATAACTTAGATCTAACATGAGTTATTGCTCATGATAGAGTTCAAAAAAGGGCGGGAAATTTCCCTCTATTTTTTCCATCAGATCGCATTAATGGGCGTAACATTCCATGTATTTTATGGACCAGACGTCTAGGGAAGATAAGTGGAGGGGTAATTTTAGGCTTTTTTTAAAAATATAATCTCTTTTTTTATACTGTTGACATGGAGGGCCTTGAAATATTAAATGGTACTTTTTGGGGCTGAATCACATGGGCCAAAATACAAGGGGGCGGATCACATGAACTTTCTCATTTTGGGGCCTGGACACATTTTTCCCTTCTTTTTATGTTGATAGATTAGATTTTATTTCATGCCTTGTAGTGAGATTTACTTTCACGCTCTTTTATTTTTTTCATTTATTTTTATGATTTATAGAATTTATTTTCTTACATTTTTTCTTGTATAGATTTACTTTTATTCTCTTAGTTTAGATCTTTATATCCATATTCTGGTTCATCTCTTTATAGTTAGTTTTTTTCTATTTTTATTCTCTTTCTTTAATGCTCTCTAGTCTAGGCTTTATATATTTATTTTTATTTTTCAAACTATGAAACTGAATATTTTAGGAATTTTAGAATAATGTGAAACTAATTTGATTTCTTTTATGAGTTTTGGATTGCTCTCTTATTCTCAAAATGATTATGTTTAGGAAAATGAATTAGAGAACTAATTGATAGAATAAGAATTTGATAATCTATACTTATCTTAAGTCGTTTGATAGGTTATTCTTATGAATTCTAGAATTACTATTTAATTGTTATTCTTTTCATAAATAAAAAATTTTCGTGGATGATAATTGGATATGTTATGTTTTCCTTAAATAATTTGATAGTGTATTTATAAATAAATCTAAAGAAAAATATGATAAAAATATAGTTCATAAATCCTAAATAAAATTAACTAGTAGATTCAATTCTAGATTCCTATCTTCTCTTTTGATTTTCTTCATATTTTACTTGTTTAAATTGTTATTTGTTTGGTTAAATTTTCTAGTCTTGATTTTAATGTTCTTTTCTATTTTTTTAATTTCTCCTCCTTATTGTTTTTTGTTTTCTTTTACTTGTTCATTTTTTTCTCCCCTCTTGTTCTAGTTTTCTTTCATGTGTAAATAATCAAACATTCTTTATCTCTTTTCACTTTCACTCCTCTTTGTCCATACACAACTCTATGCTCCAAATTAGAATTTTTCCTACACACCTTCTTCTTAGGATCGACATTGTATTTATACTATAACTTGATTGTATATTTTTAATCATAATCCCATTTCCACACCACATCACGAGGTCATTAGCAACCAGATTATATGGTATAGAAGCCACATATTGAATTCAAAACTTGTAGCAAAACTTGAAGAATAGTTGGCTGATTAATTGAGAACCATTGTCATGGGTTATCCTTTGAGGGATGCCAAATTGATAGATGACGCGGTTATTTAAAAACTTGACCATGCTAGAAGTCTCAACTTCTATTAGTAGGATGACTTCAGCCCACTTGGAGAAATAATAAGTGATGGCTAATAAGAATTGATGGACTTGAAGATGATGGGCTAATTGGCCCGATGACATCCTTTCCCCACATCTCGAATGGCTATGAGGCCATTGTTAAATGTAATTCCTTTGGGGGTTGATGTAAAAAGTCCACATGGAGTTGACATGCACATCATCGCCTGGTGTAAGCCGCTGTATCTACAATCATTGTTGGCCAATAATAGCCCAAACAACAAAGTCATTCATGGAGAGGTTTGCATTAATGAGCTCCTCATGTACTATCGTGAGCTTCTTTAAGTGCCTCTTGGGCTTCATTTGATGACAAGCACCCAAGTAATATGTTGTCAAACGATCTGCGATATAGTGTTTGCATAGCAAAATCATAGAAAAAGTGGAAAGTTCTCCTTTGGATGGAGAATGCTTGCTTCGGATCATCCCGCAATATACCATGCAAGACATAGTAATTGAATGGATAGTGCTAATCATTAGGCTAAAAACCCCTCGACATAGTTTTCATCTTGTTAGCTTCTACGATCTATTCGGGACAGCATAATTGGTGACTAGATACTATAATCAATAGACTTAGAGGTCAAGGCTAAAGTGGTTGTGTGTGACGCTAGGGTATCGGCATAAGTATTCTCGAGTCAAGCTACATAATCTATGTAAAAATCTTAGAAAGAGTGAGCAAGCTTTAATGTTGCATCATGGTATCATAAGAGGTCCTTGTGTCAAACTTCATACTCCCATTTTATCTGGTTGACGATGAGCTTAGAATCACCATGTGCTTCGAGATGCTTGGCTTAAATGTCTTGGGAGAGTTGCAAGCTAATTATAAGGGCATTGTACTTAGCCACGTTGCTAGAACATTGTTCAGTTAGTGAATAAACTTGAGAAAGGACATGACCGTAGGAACAATATGCACTGCCCTCACTCCTGCGATGACTGTCCCTTTGTGATTACAGTGTGATGCACCGACAAAATAAATTTACCATACTTGATGATCCAAGGCAATGTTCAATTAAAATACATCATCTGGGTTGACGTGTATCCCTTTAGATGTGATGATAAATTAAAAGAATTTGCCTTATGATAACCCTTAAAATGACCTAGTTGAGTTCATCTTGAGGTTGTGTTTGCGCATAATTTCAAATACAGTTCTCAAATCATTAAGATGATCTTCTTTATGACAACTTTTAATCACGAGATTATCATAGTAGCATTCTACCATTTTGCATAAATGCTCATGAAAGATTGTTTTCATCACAAATTAGTAGGTGGCTCCAGCATTCTTCAAACCAAATTAAAGGAATTAGGTGGCTCTAGCATTCTTCAAACCAAATTAAAGGAATTTGCCTGATGATACCCCTTAGAATGACTTAGTTGGGTTCATCTTAAGTTAGTGTTTGTGCATAGTTTCAAACATAGTTCTCAAATCATTAAGGTGATCTTCTTTACGATAACTTTTAATCACGAGATTATCAATGTAGCATTCTACCATTTTGCACAAATGCTCATGAAAGATTGTGTTCGTCACAAATTGGTAGGTGACTCTAGCATTCTTCAGATCAAAGGGCATTACTATATAACAGTATACTCCCAAAGGTATCCTAAAAGCTATATGTTTCTAATCACCTAGATTCATTTTGATCTGGTTGTACACAAAAAAAAACATTCATAAATGGCATTCTCTCGAATCCACACATATTGTCGACCATGATATCCATGATAGAGAAAGGGAACTCATCTTTCGGACAAGCAAGATTAAGGTCTCTAAAGCCAATATAAATCTGATTTTTTTCCATTCTTCTTCGTTACCACAACAATGTTGGTCAACCAATCCAAATGCTTTTCTTCACCGATAAATATGTATTTAATGAGTTTACAAATTTCTTTCTCAATCTATTCCATTAATTTAGGACAAAAACATCTTTGTTGTTGCTTGATCAGCTTTATGCTTGAGGTGATGCGTAGCTATATTTAAGGGTGGAAATTAACCACTTAATTAACAAATACTTTGATAATTGTTTGAGTAACTATTAGGTCATATTCAAATTAGTAGTTCATTTACCGCTAAACAAATATTTTTAGTATTCAAGTTTATTAATGCATAGAATTTAACCAGCTGTATATTCGATTTATTTGCCTATCCGATATATGTTTAAAGGTTGATCATTTATTATTTATATTATTGCACATGTGATGTCATATTTTTAACACACATACCATTTCTGTTTAAGTTCTATGTATTAATTTTAAGTCTTAAATAATATTAAATCTATTTTCTAATGAAATTTTTTATTTAAATATAGATACATCATATATTATAAAGGAATAATTTTTATTTATGAATTTAAATGCTATTAAAATCAAATTCTTTAGCACAAAATGTACTTTGATATTGAAGAAGTATTCATGAGTATGTGTGAATATTTATCAAATAGTAGGTATTCGAGTTTAAATTTGAAAACCTCCAGATATAGATATTTTAGAGTTCGCATTTGAAATTCAATAATTTTAAATAAATATAAATATGAATGCCTTAAATATTTGATTCGATTCGATCATTTACCAACCCTAGCTGCATTAGGATCCAACCTAGGCATTTCTTCATAACTTCAAGCGAAGAGATTAATATACTTTGGATGAGAGAGATTAGTTCTTCTTTTTTAATGGGCGACAAGCTCTCGTAGATGAAGATGGGCTTGGGTCATTTTCATCACATGCATTGATCTGAATCACTGTAGGCGTATAAAATTGCCTATAGGACCCTTCGCACAGCTCGACACGAGGAATCGACAAATCAACGAATCATCGAGTGACGAGGCGACGAGGTCAACAAATTGCACGCGATCAACAGAATGTATTCGCGTGCGGAATCAATACAACGGTTCGGGGAGTCAATGAGTCGTCCAACCAAGAACGGACTCGGATGAATCGCGATCGAATCAAGATCAGCTTCGGACTCGAACTCAGAAATGGATTTACTGCCAAATCGGAAATCAAGTCAACAAATCGATTCCAAACCAAGTCAACCACAAACCGAAAACAACAGAAAAGACCGAAACGAACAACACCCGAGGGGACTCGGCCGAAACCGAGCCACCCCAAGGTGGCTCGGCCCAAGCCGAGCCACCCTAAGGTGGCTCGGTGGCCGAGCCACCCTGAGGTGGCTCGGCAGCCGAGCCACCTCAGGGTGGCCGGCAACCCCCCCTCCCCCTTTTGTGTTCTGACACGTGCACGAGCACAGGTTCGAGTGGCTATAAATAGGCCAAGGGGTTCTTCATTTCAAGAGGTTGGAAAAGGAGGAGTCGAAGCTCTGCCGGATTTAGATCTCAAAACTTAAAAAGATCGGAGCTTTAAGACTTTGAAGACTTGCCCATCCAGATCCGGTGCTCGGCGATCGTCAACGCCAAATAAGGCAGGAGTTCGAGAGGACCGGATCTCAGATCTACGTTGCTATACTCCGGATCAAAGCTTGGTCTTTGATCCCGAGATTCGAGCGGTTGTTTCCTTGGTGAAACAATCCCTCCGGCTATTATTTCCTTGGTGAAATAATACCCGTTATACTACGTAGATCCGACCGGATCTAGATCTCACGGTGGTCCACGGATAAACCCCGGCACAGGCAAACAACCCACGCAAGCGAGCGACCGTAAAACAGGAGCTCGCGATTCGTTCGACAAACAAGGAAACGAAGTTGTAATTTTCATTTCTTTTTATTTGATTTTCGTTGTAACCAGATCTTATAAAAAGACCAGATCTTTGTAATCGATAAACAATTACCAAGTGTGCAATGGAATCAGTAATGAAGAAAGCAACAATTTTTCCCGCGAACAATCACCTTATCCTCAATGGGCAGCTTATTAAAATTTGAAGTGTGATTCGCACTATGCCTTAAGGTGCTTTGCCTAAGGGTCAATCTCAAGGTCATTGAATGCATTTGACTTATTGAGTTTCATAGTTAGATTAAACAAAACCATGTTGACCATAAATTCTTCAAATATAGCATCGATGCTGACATCGAAATTCTAATCAGATTTATCTGAAGAACAACTCTGGGAATTCTCAAATGGTGATCCATTTTGTGAGTCAGCTTCTAGGGAAATGCACCTAAGTACATGCTTGGTTCAATTGAAGTAATCGATGGTCTCCCCTTTTGGTGCAAACGGGGTTGGTAGAACACGTGATCCTCGGTCAAAGTTCAAGTCTGGCTTCAAGGTAAAGTCGTAACACATCTTTATCATCATGTGATAGGATTGTTGACTATACCACAAGAACTTAAATGTTTCTTCAACTTCGTCATCTAAAGATAGCAAACATGGTTATGGTAAAACTTCTCTAAAGATGACGGGTCGTGAATATTCCTTCTAGCAGGAACCGTGAATATGGCCTCTTCTGAGCTGCGTAGCTGATGACAAGTCAAGTAGGAATCATTTACAGGTACATGTAAAGCAAACCCTAGAGCTATCCTAGATAATAAAGCATCGACTTCAGAGTTTTAATGCTCAGAACCTGAAGAATAGTCATAAATAAACTCTTCATTATCACTAAAAACTTTGTTGCCTACATTTTCAACTAACTAGTGTGTAAATGTATCCTCGAGAGTAATTACAAGAGGCTCTATTTCCCAAATAGATCCTCGTTCACGTTGGGTTTTCCATCCATTTTGTTGTTGCTATCGAGTCCTTTAGAGATGGCAATCTCAATTATATGATTTTTGTCATACAAGAGGGAATCAGTGAACTAGTTTCTACTCCATTAAAGAGGTGCTTTTCAGCATAAACCCTATATAGAACCCCTTACTCATTGACATATTTGAAGCACTGATGCAATGTCGATGTGATAGTCATATTAGAGTGGATTAAGGTCATCCCCGAAGCAAGTTCTAAGGCGTTTTGACATCAATGATGTAGCATGTCACCTCTATCTTTAGATTACTAATCTGATATTTAAGTCTGATCTTTCCAAGTGATTGGCTACTGCTAGAATTGTATTCAAAGATAGTAGTGGCTGTCTTTAAGAGTTGGTAGAGAGGAATACTCAAAAAGCTAAGGAGCCTTTGAGGGATGATGCTCAAGCAGACCATAGGTCGACATGAATTTTCTTGACCTATGTTGACCCAACGTGCCCAGTGTAATAGAGGTGTCAGTTGTGGAGATTATCCTCGATGATCATGTCATCTGGAATGAAGGTGATGCAAGGCCCCTGCTAATGGCACTGGAAAGATTGCCTTTGACCAGACTCAGGCATGTGAGCAAAAAAGGCTTTATTATCCATCAACGCCTCCCTCAAAGCCTTAATCGTTTCTCATACTCCTAAACAAATGTAGAGGTTCAAGCAAGGTTATACGAGCTAGGATATTGGCCAATAGAGCAAAACTTTTATACAGGCATAGAACTTGTCTGGCAGTGTAAAACCCTGTAATTCTGTATATATTATGATAAACAATAATAAATGAGTAATATTGTGATAAATATCATTTTTTGATGATTGAGTATGCTAGAAATCGATTTGAGATTAATTAAATACATATAAGTGTGTATATAAGAGTTCAGGAGCAAATCATGCACAAACGTGCACAGGTTCAGTCGGCTGGAAACAGCCTCTGGAGGGTCGACTGAAGCTTAAGCATTAGCCGACTGATGACCGTTGGCCGATCAACCAATGCCAAAGCATCAGTCGACCGACAGGTTCCATCTGCATGTACAGGTTTGTTTTCGGGTGAGTTTTTGTTTGGCTTCAGGCCCTGTTGTATACGAGAGTATATGTACTCATTTTAAACCCCTTTTCCCCATCTTTTCACGTGTTTTATCAGTAGCCACCTTCCCTCTCAAACCCTAACCCTAATCTATGAGTTTTGGGAGATTTCTTGAGATGGATATCGAGAGGAAGGCGGGATTTGCGAGCTTGACAAAGAAGGATCTTGCATGCACGTGTTCAGGAGTTCAATACAACGTTTGAGGCAAGATCTTGTTAGGTCTCATGTTATGAGCCTACATCTTCTAATCTTGTTTTAATGATTACAAACAATTCCTTATATTATTTGTCTAGTGTTTATGTTTTCTTATTAGGTATTCTAGACAAACAATATGTTGGAAGTTGGTTGGATTACACCCTCACGATGATATCAAAAGGAGGTTGGTGGAATATCGGAGTGAAGCCTATGCATACTAGTCAAGATCCAAGTTCAAGCTTCTTCCATGTTTACTAAGACAAGCTATAATGAAGATTTATCAAGCTTGGGTAAATTAGTTTAAGGTTTATATAATGTGTGTTAATTCTATATGATACGAGTCGTCGTGCGAGCACCTTTGATTGTGGAATTATCAAAGGTGGTTGAGAAGAAAATAACAAGAACACAAAGACAATTCATTGGTGGCGAAGAAAAATACCCTCTCTAGATTATGAATATGAAAAGATTATAATCCCTCTCTCACAATCTCACTAAAATCGAGAACAAACTCTCAATTCTCTCTAAACCCTAATCTCTCTTCGTTAGAATGTCTTTTTTATTACATCTGATTAATTAGAAACCCTAAAACAATCCCTTATATAGGTATAACAATGTGAATGGCAAAGTGGTAAATAACCAAGCCCAAACCCCACAGAAATTTGTGAAAACAAAAACCCAAACAAACCAGGAAACTATTGATGAGTCGACTCATGTGTATATATGAGTCGACTCATGATACATGGGTCGACTCATGACAGGCATGAGTCGACTGGTCAGAAACTTTTGACAAAACAGCTGGGTTTCGTGAGTCGACTCATGACAGGCGTGAGTCGACTCAACCTGATGAGTCGACTCATGTACATGTATGAGTCGACTCACGGACTGAAAATTGGATGCTTCGATTCTTCGATTTGCCATCTCGTTCCACGCTTCAACCTACGTTCCACTGTATTGTTTTACACCTCTATTTTTAAGTTACCATGAGAATCATCTATCCTCAAGCTCTCATGAGGATTGCTAAGTTCTGAAGAGAAGATACACCCGTATCATGGGTCCCCCCTTTAGGAACTTAAAGTCCCATTCAAGTTAGAACTTCAGCTGAGGAAACTCATGAGCTCCTCCATCCTTTCTCTACCACCTGGCCTTGCTAGGAACCTGATATTGACGTACAACTAGCAATGACTCCTTCGTTCCTTGCCTCATCGTAGTCTTCTTCAGCTCCAACATGCAACTCATTTCCGATGGCTCGTCATGAAGTCTAATGCACAGCGAGACAAACTTCTTGCTTGCATTCACTAGCCTCTTCACTTGCGCCACCATCACCAAGTTTGCCTCCCTCGGAAGGGACGCTGAATGAAATATGAACTTTTCACCATCCTTGGTGAATGTGTACTTCTGAGCCCGCCTTTTGTAGGTCGCGTATCTATCCCATAAGTACGGATTTCCTAGTATAACCTGACAAACATCCAATAGAACGACATCGCACGTGACCTCGTCGATATACGACTTATGGAGCACAAATCTAGCAGTGCATTAATCAACTATACTTAGTCCCGTCTCCTTCTGAATCTACCCCAATGGATAGGGTTCCGGATACTTGACTATCTTCAGACCCAGCTTCTGAACCAAAGCCTCGGATATCAAATTCTTTTCGTTGCCTGGATCAACAATGGCATCAACCAAACTGGTTTTCACTTGTAACTTTAGCACAAAGAGCTGCTCTCGGGGGTCTTCGTCCTCTTTCATGGCATGTTTCCCTGCCATAAGATTAAGATTACTATTAGGCTCTATCATCCCAGGAACTTCTTTTGGACCCTGTGCTATCACGTATGCCTTTTTTTCCTCTTTCTTCTTCAACCCCTTTGGCATCAGATGAGGATACTTCTCCCAGCATCAATCAGCGATATGTCCTGTCTTCTCACAGTGACTACAAATTAGTTCTGCTCTCCCTGGATCATCCTTCTTCTCCTCCTTATGTTTGGAACCACTAGACTCACCTCCCATCTGTTTTGCATATTCTTTTGCCTTATTTCTCTTCTTTTCCTTGCCCTCGATAGCAATTGCTTTCACGCTTGCCTTTGCAATAGACTCGACCGTGAATAGATTCATCTCCTTCCGGATATATTCGTTTAGACCCACCATGTACTTCATGAAGATAGAGTATTCGTTCGTCGTGACGTTGAGAACAATCGCTAGCTGTTGGAACTCCGTCGTGTACTCTTGAACAGTCTGATTGAATCTTTGGTATAAGTCGTATCACTTGTACCAGCGCTCCTCAAGGAACCCCACTGGATAGAACCGCTTTCTTAGTAGCACCTTAAACTTGTTTCACAACACTGCCTTCTTCTCCTGCTTGCAGTAGGATTTCTACCATGTCAACGCATGCCCTGAAAGCTTCAAAGTCGCGAACACAATCTTCTCTTTGGATAAATATCAATAGAGAGTGAAATACATCTCTGTACACTCGATCCAATCATCGAGCTTCTCTATATTGACACTCCCATCATAAACAGGAATCTTCACCTTGAAATTAATTTTCAAATTCTGGTAGTAATTTTTACCCTTTTGATGCAAAACAGTTTTGACAATCTCGGCCTCCCTATCAGAATCAGATTCCTCACCTTCTCCATCAGACTCTATAAGTTTCTTCTTGCCTTTCAAAAAAGATTTCTCCTTTTTGTCCTTTTCTTAGAAGATATTGACGAGCTATGTGATAGTCGAACTCATTGTCTCCATTTGTTTCTCTAATGCATCTAGTCTTGCTGAACTATCTCCTTCAATCATCATCTTCTTCCTTAATTTCTGGACCCTTTCCAATGAAATAAGGATCTTGTCTAACTTCTTATATTGTGATCGAGTCAGGATCATATACATGATGCCCCCTTCATAGGATCTGATCGCTCTGATACCAACTTGATACGAGTCGTCATGTGGGCACCTTTAATCGCGGAATTATCAAAGGTGGTTGAGAAGAAAATAACAAGAACACAAGGACAATTCAGTGGTGGCGAAGGAAAATACCCTCTCTAGATTATGAATATGAAAAGATTACAATCCTTCTCTTACAATCTCACTAGAATCAAGAACAAACTCTCAATTCTCTCTAAACCCTAATCTCTCTTGATTAGAATCTCTCTTTGATTATATCTGATTGATTAGAAACCCTAAAACAATCCCTTATATAGGTGTAACAACGTGGATGGCAAAGTAGTAAATAACCAAGCCCAAACCTCATAGGAATTCGTGCGAACAAAAACCCAAACGAACCAGGAAACCATCGATGAGTCGACTCATGTGCATATATAAGTCGACTCATGACACATGGGTCGACTCATGATAGGCATGAGTCGACTGGTCAGAAATTTTTTACAAAACGGTTGGGTTTCATGAGTCGACTCATGACAGGCATGAATCGACTCAACCTGATGAGTCGACTCATGTACATGTATGAGTCGACTCACGGGCTGAAAACTAGATGCTTCAATTCTTCGATTCGTCGTCTCATTCAACGCTTCAACCTGCGTTCCACTGTGTTGTTTTACACCTTTATTCTCAAGTTATCATGAGAATCATCTATCCTCAAGCTCTCATGAGGATCGCTAAGTTCCAAAGAGAAGATACACCTGTATCACTATAAGCTCAAATATATACACACATTTCATTTGTGAATTTTCTCAAATATAGGAGTTTTTTATGCAAAATATGTTTTAATATGTTTTGGATTATATATACATCATAAACATTTTTTATTATGTCCATATAAATATTCCATAAGTTTTCAAAACTTGTTTTGAGTCAAAAATCAAAAATCACATATTTTATTAAACATGTATTTTAGTGTTTTTGAATATTTCTAAGATTTCACAAACGGTAAGAGAAAATTGAAAAATTCCTTTTTCAGCATGTTCATATTCATGTTTATAAGCTTTTCTCAAAGTTTTATAGTTTTTGGAATTTATTTGCTAATTTTAAAAGGACTTTAAAATTTGTTTTCAAAAATTATTTTAGGCTGATAACCTGTTATCAGTCGACTGATTAGTCGACTGATGACATTAGTCAACTGATAAGTCAACTGAAAAATGTGTCTACAATCTTTAAAAGTTTTTGTTTTGTTTTGGTCGACTGACCAGTCGACTGATGAGGTCATCAGTCGACTGATAAGGTCATCAATCGATTGATGAGCTGGAAAATACCTCTAATAGTTAGCTCATCAGTCGATTGATGAAAGCCGTCAGTCGACTAATATTGTAACGACTAGTTTTTTGTTTTCGTTGTTTTTGTCTTTTTGTTGGATTTTACTTGGGTTTTGGGCTTTGTTTCTTGATCCTATATACACCCCTTGCCCTCTAACATTATGAGGTAATCAAGAAGTGTTTAAAATAAGTTTTACAAGGGTTTTAAGTTTGTTTTTGTTTTTGTTTCAAGTTTAGTTTGTGAAGCAATTTTCTCAAGAGCAAGAGGAGATCATTCTTTGGTGTTTGAGCATTCACTCTTCTCCCTCTCTCTTGTTCTCTATAGAGAAGTTTTCCTAAACTCAATCTAGCTTTACTTTTATATTGTTTGATTATCATTTTATTTAAGCTAGTGTTTATATTGAGTTTAGTTGATTTTATATTTACTCTTTGTTTACACACACAACCATTGAGCTTATTGTATTTGCATACATTGTATAATTAGGTTGTGGGATTGTGTGACTTAGAATGTGAGCTTACATTGTGTTCTCATCCATTATAGAGAACAATTTATTTGTATTGAGAGCTATTATTATGAGGTTCACTTTGTATTACACTAGTACACCAAGAGGTGTGTGTAGTGAGAGATGGGGTCGTCCCAAGAGGAGTGGGGTAGATGATAATGCCTAGAGAGAGATTGTAATTCCTAACACTTGAGAAAGATACGGGCTAGAGACCAACACTTGAGGTGGTAGTTAGTGTGTTTACATTGTGAGTGTTGTAAAGTTTTCGGTGAGCTAGAAAACCGAGTGTGAGGTGTAAACGTTTTCGGGTGATCGTTTAAAACCTGGTGTGATAGTGAATTTCTCCCTAGGAGTGGGGAGCGGAGACGTAGGACGGAAGGTCTGAACTCCGTGATCATATTGTGTGTTTGCATTGTTTATTTACGCACTATCACTCTTGTTCATTTATTGTTTATTTTACCATTGTGTTAGTTTATATATCATTGCTCATATCTTATTGAATATCTTTATTGCTAGGATATATTGTTAATTAGTTTTAGATTAGCATAAATCGGATTAGATTAGCATAAACCCTATTCACCCCCTCTAGGGTTCTTTCCTAGTGGCATTAGGGTGCTTTTAGATCATCTTCCTCCAAACCTTTTCCTTAGTTAAAGATCATGCTTTTATGAAATAATTGATTAATACAAAGCTTAAAGTAAAATATGATGTGATAAAAACCTAGTTTTTTATATTAAACCTTAAACTAATGAAAAGATCTATAGATTTAATTGTTGTTTTATTAGTTTTGATGATCATGATCATTAAGGTTGTTTTTATTTGTTAATTATGTTTTAATTTGGTTCGAAACCCTAGTTAACCAATTTAAATCAGAATTTTGCTAATTAAGATCTTTAAACACTAAGTTTATGATACATAGGTGATGTAATTTTGTTTAAACTAAATCTATATCTGTGTAATGGTTAGAATTGATCTTTGTTTATTAATCATGTTAGTGAAATATGTATTTATTCGAGAATTTTAGTTAAATAGGATGCTAAACCCTAATTAGTTAATTGAAGGGTTTTAATCATGTTAAGTTAACCTTTGTTAAGTAATTACGAAAGTTTAAATCATGCTTTGCTTTGCATGCTAACAAAATTTTATTTTTGAGACAAGTTACAAAACACAAAAACCTAAGAAAACCTGAGATAGTGTAATAGGTCTACCGATCCTAAGAGACCAGTTGACCGATTGCATCTTCAAGGTTTTTAAACCCTTTCTAGCCGGTCGAGTGATAAGGATCAATTGATCGACTGATGAGGTCTTCTTACAGTGCAGTTTGTGCACGTTTTTCGTCGGTCAACTGATGCTTTAGAGAGGATGACAAACACCTTGTTTTGTTTGTGATGACTTTTCTTGCACGTTTAATCATGGATGCGAGATTTGAACAATACGACGATATACGCGTGCAACCATGGGTCTACACGAATAGAGTTGTAGCACATACACGGATATTATTTTGATCCTGTTTGAGTTAACTATTAATTATAATATGTATGCATGTATGGATATCGTTGATGAGCACAACTTAGTACTTCTTAGGATAGTGCGTCGATATGCCATTAGTTCAGGCCATTGAGTCGTGATATTAGAATACTTGATTTGGTAGTCCATCCCACACGATGATGTGATGAGGCTAGAGAGTCATACTTCTAGGATACCTGATGTGGTAGTCCATCCCGCACGGTGATGCATTGAGACTAATGAGCCATCTACATATTTAGGATGCCTTATTCGGTTGTCCATTTCGTATGATAATACGATGAGTTATAAAGCCTTACGAGATATTGTATTATGATACATTTGATGGCCTGAGTCTTTGGCGGAAGCTATTTATGAATACGATTCATCACTGAGTTATTTTGTGACCAGATTACTTCACGTTTGGGAGTTACAGAAGATTTAGTTCTTATATCCACATCATCTACCAAAGGGTAGCGTGAGTTATATGGTCGATATTTTTGATATTGCGACAACTTTACTTTTCTGTATTGTTTTTCTTTATCTTTTATTCTAAGTTTGGAATTGATATTTAGTGATTCACAATTTGAGACATATGGTATATACATGAGGGTTTCCTTATTTCAATTATTTCACTCGACGTACTACGTATCGTGTTATGGGTTTTTAAATATTAATCCTATTTAAATACAGGGTAAATGATTTAGGTAGACTATGTATAATAGATAGAGCATCTATAACATTTAGTAGCTCTTCCTATGGGGACGGATGGAGATGATCTTACTAAAGCGCTCTGACGCTATTATTATTTTCCTTTTTATTTTTCCTTCTTTTTAGGCAGGCTAAACCAGAACCCGAGCCATAGCAGGCTCTATAGTACTTGATAGACCTCATGGCACCTATTGCAGCCAGGCTAGCAGTGCTCGAGGAGTAAATCGCGAATTGGATTCCACTAGTTGCACCACCACCTGTGGTTCCATCACCAGTCATACCAGCTATACCTATTGTAGAAGAATCCCTAAAGATTTCACCAGGAGTTACACCACCACCAGTTGCCGATCGAGCCACGGAGTAGGAGACTTGGCTCCGTCTAGTTAAGAGATACCAGAATATGAGGGCACCAAAATTCTAGGGATCATCAGACTCACTTGTAGCCCATAAGTGTAAAGAAGATGTGCTCCATCCAAAAGCAGCGGTTGGCAACTTTCAGTCTTAAGGGTGATGCCGGCGGATGGTATAGGCTTCAATTCACTTTAGAGCAATGGATGATGCTTACTTTGGAGGACTTCATCTACATTTTTGACGAGTAGTACATCTCTTCTGCGACAAGGGTCGGGAAAGAGATAGAGGTATCCAGATTGAAGCAGGGAGACATGTCCGTAGCTGACTACGAGGGCAGATTCATGAGCTTGCTTCGATTCACGGGCATGTGGCAGACAGCAGAGCATCAAGCTTAGATGTTTTTGATGGGGTTTCGTCCAAGCCTTCACCACTACCTTGTTTCTAGACGATTTTGTTTAGTACGAGCGGTAGCTAACGCTACTATTTCACAGGAGACAAAGACTATGATCTTTCAGAAGAATAATGAAGGAACCTCTAAAGCAGGATAGCATAGTAACAAAGGCAAGGGAAAGAGATATTTTGTAGGACCCGGAGGACGCCAGCAACAAGGAAAGGATTCACAACACCAGCAGCAAGGACCATATAAGAAGGGGTCGCAGCAAGATTTAAGAGCGCCACAGCAGCGCAAGATTCATGGTGCTTGTTATAACTGCAACAAGATCGGACATAAGGCAAAGGATGATCGCAATGCACCAGCAGGAGGTTAACAAGTCAGAGGCTAGGGCTAACAGCTGGGCCGTTGACATGGCTAGCAGCAGCAGAGTTGTGGATAGGGTCAGCAGATGTAAGGCCTCTAGTATGACCAGTAGCAGAGGATTGAGGCACCACCGATGTTCTGAGGATTGAGGGGCTAGCAGGAGAGATCCACACCATCCAGGAGATATCTTAGGGATAGATAGTCCCATATGTTCCACTGTCTTCAGCACAACAGTCTTTAACCACCGACAGGGTTTATGCAGTCGTACCACACGATCATGGTGCGAGTGGAGTCATAGTGGAATGTACGTTCCTTGTGAACTCCTTCCCAGCTTGGATCTTGTTCAATTCAGGAGCTTCCCATTCCTTTATTTCTCATACTTTCATGGATAGGCTTCAACTAGTTACACATCCCCTAGATGTACCATTATCAGTCTCTACTCCTTTAGGCAAGGTGTCCCTATTAGAGAGTATATGTAGGAGATGTGTCATCGGTTTAGATGAGTCTGAGTTTATCATCAATCTGATCGTTTTGCATATGTTTGAGTTTGACGTCATTCTTGGTATGGATTGGTTATCATCCTACCAGGTCAGTACCGACTGTTTTAATAAAACAGTCAGTTTGCGAGTGTCCGATGGGACTGAGTTTAACGGACTGAGTTGATTGTAACAACCACACAGGGTAACCAGTTTGCAGAGTCATTCCTAGCGTACATCGACAGGTGATGTTGCGGGATCAGAGTGCTGATTTGTGTGAGACTAGAGTCATCTTAGAGTTTCAGGATGTCTTTCAAGACATACCTGGGTTACCTCCTGTAAGATAGGTTGAGTTCTGCATCGAGTTACAATCGGGCACAGTATCAATCTCGAGTACCCTATCGTATGGTACCTGCTAAGATAAGAGAGTTACAGACTTAGTTAGATGAGCTTTTATCTCAGGGTTTTAATCACCAGAATCATTCTCCGTGGGGAGCACTGGTTCTCTTCTTGAAGAAAAAGTGCGGTAGTATGCACTTATGTATAGATTATCATGAGTTGAATAAGATCACCATCCAGAACATGTATCTATTATCGAGGATTGATAACTTATTTGACCAGTTACAGGGAGTATAGTGTTTCTCGAAGATTGATCTTCGTTCTGGATATCATCAGTTGCGGGTTCGGGAGATGGATATTCCAAAAACTACCTTTCTGACACGATATAGGTCCTTTGAGTCTTATCATGGTATTTGGGTTGACCAATACACCCGTGAAATTTATGGATTTGATGACCCGGGTTTTCCATCCATATTTAGACCATTTCGTGATCGTATTCATCGACGACATCCTTATCTATTCGAGATCGGAAGCAGATCATGAGCAGCATCTTCGATTAGCATTGCGGACTTTGTGGGAAAACTAGTTATAAGCTAAGTTTAGCATATATGAGTTTTGGCTATTCGAGGTAAGATTTTTAGGCCACGTCATCAGTAAGTAGGGCATTGTAGTGGATCTAACAAAGGTTAAGGCAGTACCTGATTAGGAGCCATCGAAGACCGTTACAGAGATTCGTAGCTTTTTAGGTCTGGTTGGCTATTACAAGATATTCATTCAGGACTTCCCAAAGATCGTTATGCCACTGACACGCCTTACGAAGAAGGGTGTACAGTTTGTTTGGGAGCTAGAGTGTCAGGAAGTCTTTAAGATTTTGAAGGCTAAGTTGACTACAACACCAGTGTTGATTATCCTGAGTAGTGATAAGACCTTTTGTCATCTACACAGATGCATCGTTATCCAGTATAGGAGGTGTTTTGATGCAGACCTAGAGAGTAGTGGCTTACATTTCACAGCAGTTAAGGACTCATGAGCAAAACTATCACACACATGATATAGAGTTAGCAGTAGTAGTCTTCGTACTGAATATGTTGAGACAATACCTTTATGGAGTGTAGTTTGAGCTATTCACTAACTACCAGAGTCTGAAGTATTTCTTCTCTCGGAAGGAAATCAATAAGAGGCAACAACGATGGGTCGAGTTCATTAAGGATTACAAATTCACGCTTTAGTATCATCCGGGGAAGGCGAACGTTGTAGAAGACGCATTGAGTAGAAAGCGTTGTCATCAGATTTTGGCTTTGAGATGTTCATTATATCGAGATCTTCTCACCCTTAGCTAGTTCGATTTGATGCCAGAGATAGGCAGGAGCAGCGCATTTTTAGGAACTTTGGTCATGCAACCATCTTGGACTGATAGAGTGGTCAGAACTCAGCTAGAGGACTCTTGGATTCAAACCTAAAATGAGGAGATTTCCAAAGACCCCAAGGCTGATTGGACCATTGGAGCAGATGGAGGTCTTCGAATGAAAGGCGGACAAGTGATGCAAAATAATACACAGGTGAAGAAGGATTTATTTGATGAGGTGCATCGCATCAGGTACATGTTGCATCTAGGCACAACCAAAATGTATAAGGACCTGAAGAGACATTTTTGGAGAAGCGGCATACGTAGGGATATCGCGGAGTATGTATCGAAGTGCTTTACCTGCCAGTAAGTAAAGGAAGAACATCAGAGACCCGCAGGAACCCTACAATCATTACCCATTCCTCAGTGGAAGTGAGAAGATATTTCTATGGATTTTATTGTAGGCTTGCTGAGATCTAATAAAGGGAATGATTCAATTTGGTTGATTGTAGACTAATTGACGAAGTTGGCGCATTTTATACTGGTGAAGACGACTTATACGGTGGAGATTTATGCGAGGATTTTCATCCTGGAGATCGTGAGACTACATGGAGTTCCAGAGACGATTGTATCAGATCGAGGCTTAGTCTTCATGTCGCATTTCTAAAAGAGCTTCCAGAATTCTTTCGGCAGCTAGCTATCGTATAGCAGTGTTTTCCACCCACAGACAGATAGACAAACAGAGAGAGTCAACCAAGTGTTAGAGGACATGTTGCGGGTATGTATTATCGATTTCCAGGGTAGTTGGGAGGATCACATCCCTTTGATTGAGTTTTCTTATAACAACAATTATCAAGCGACTATAGGTATGGCACCGTATGAGGCGTTATACGGGAGGCCTTATAGATCCTTGATTTGTTAGGCAGAACCGAAGGACAACTTGTTACTTAGGCTGAAGCTCATGAGATAGACTACAGAGAAGGTAGCAATAATTCAGGAGCGTATTCTTACAGCACAGAGTCGGCAGAAGAGCTACGCGGACCAAAGGCGATGACCACTAGTGTTCTAGGTTGGGGACCATGTTTTATTGAAAGTATCATCGATGAAGCGAGTTCAGTGATTTGGCAGATGGGGAAAGTTTGCCCCGAGATATACTGGTCCATTCCGGATTGTGGAACGTATTGGAACCGTTTCATATCAGCTAAATCTTCTTGCATCGATGTCAAGCATACATGATATTTTCATGTTTTGATGCTCAAGAAGCATTTACGTGACAAGGTGTAGAAGTGAGTGTTGGACGCACCGGAGGTTGAGCTTCATGATTATTTGACAACTATTGAGACTCTAGTTCGCATTCTTGCTAGAGAGGACAAGATACTTAGAAATTAGGTGATTTCTTAAGTGAAAGTGCAATGGAACCGGAAAGGAGCTGAGGAGGCTTCTTAGGAGCGCGGAGAGGATATACATCGTAACTACCCACACCTGTTTGAACAGGTAAAACGTTAGTTATGAATTGCTTATGTTATCTATATAGTCGTAGGTATATTAATGCTGGAACGGGGGTATTAACACTTATCTTCTAATCATTCGGAACACATGGTATATACATGGGGGGGGTTCTTTGTTTGGATTTTTCGTCCGACGTACTAGTTTCGCTTAGTTTGGGGTTAAGTGGGAAAGCATTCCAGAGTGTTAGTTGTAAATACTGCTTATATTTCATATCTGGAGATTAATGATACAATATATGTATGTGAGGTTTTCCTTATCTGGATTATCCCCTCAACATGCTTTTCTGGTATTATTAATCTCTTAGATACGATTGTGGAATTTTTGGAACAAAATTCTTTTAAGGGGGATGAATGTAAAACCCCTTAATTTTGGATATATTATGATAAATAATAATAATAAATGAGTAATATTGTGATAAATATTATTTTTTGATGATTGAGTATGCTAGAAATCGATTTAAGATCGATTAAATACATATAAGTGTGTATATAAGAGTTCAGGAGCGAATCATGCACAAACGTGCACAGGTTTAGTCAGTTGGAAACAATCTCCGGAGGGTTGACCGATGATTAAACATTAGTCGACTAATGACTGTTGGCCGGTCGACCGATGCCTAAGCATCAGTCGACTGACGGGTTCCAGTTGCGTGTACAGGTTTGTTTTCGAGTCAGTTTTCTTTTAGCTTCGGGACTAGTTGTATACGAGAGTATATATACTCGTTTTAAACCCATTTTCCCCATCTTTTCAAGTGTTGTATCAGTAGTCATCTTTCCACTCAAACTCTAACCCTAATCTATGAGTTTTTAGGAGATTTCTTGAGATGGATATGGAGAGGAAGGCGAGATTTGCGAGCTTGGTGAAGAAGGATCTTGCACGCACGTGTTTAGGAGTTCAACATGATGCTTGAGGCAAGATCATCTTCCTCCAAACCTTTCCCTTAGTTAAAAATCATGCTTTTATCAAATAATTGATTAATACAATGCTTAAAGTTTAATCTGATATGATAAAAAAACCTAGTTTTTTTTATAGTAAACCTTAATCCAATGAAAAGATATATAGATTTAATTGTTGTTTTATTAGTTTTGATGATCATGATCATTAAGGTTGTTTTTAATTTGTTAATTATGTTTTAATTTGGTTCGAAACCCTAGTTAACCAATTTAAATGAGAACTTTTCTAATTAAGATGTTTAAACCCTAAGTTTATGATACATAGGTGATGTAATCTTGTTCAAAATAAATCTATATCTATGTAATGATTACAATTGATCTTTGTTTTATTAATCATGTTGGTGAAATATGTATTTATTCAAGAATTTTGGTTAAATAGGATGTTAAACCCTAATTAGTTAATCAAGAGTTTTAGTCACGTTAAATTAATCTTTGTTAAGTAATTATGAAAGTTTAAATCATGTTTTGCTTTGCATGCTAACAAAATTTTATTTTCATGACAAGTTACAAAACACAGAAACCTGAGAAAACCCAAGATAGAGTAATAGGTCGACTGATCCCAAGAGACCAGTTGACCGATTGCATTACCAGGGTTTTTAAAACCATTCTGGTTGGTCGACCGATAAGGATCAATCGATCCACCGATAAGGCCTTCTTACAGTGCATTTTGTGCACATTTGCGGTCGGTCGACTAATGCTTTAGAGCAGTCGACCGACACCTTGTTTTGTTTGTGACGACTTTTCTTGCACGTTTAATCGCGAGCGTGGGATTTGAGCCATACGAGGATACACACGTGAAACCATGGGTGTACACGAATAGAATTGTGACACATACATAGATATCCCGAAGAGAATTATTAAAGATATTGTTTCGATCATGTTTGAGTTAATAATTAATTATAATATGTATGCATGTATGGATATCGTTGATGAGCACAGCTCAGTACTACTTGGGATAGTGTGCCGATATGCTATTAGTACAGGCCATTGAGTCGTGATTTTAGGATACCTGATTTGGTAGTTCGTCCCACACGATGATGCAATGAGGCTAGAGAGCCGTACTTCTAGGATACCTGATGTGGTAGTCCGTCCCACACAGTGATGCGATGAGACTAATGAGCCGTGTATTTATTTAGGATGCCTCATTCAGTAGTCTATTCCACATGATAAATACCCCCACCAGTTACGCAACTCTTTAGGGAAAATAATATGTTTTCCCTGCGATGAGTTATAAAGCCTTATGAGATATTGTTTTGTGATATATCTGATGGCCTGAGTTTTGGCGGAAGCCATTTATGAATATGATTCATCGCTGAGTTATTTTCTGACCGGATTACTTTGTGTTTAGGAGTTACAAAAGATTTAGTTCTTGTATACACATAATCTACCTAAGGGTAGCATAAGGGTAGCGCGAGTTATATGGTCAATATTTATGATATTGCGGCAACTTTACTTTTTTTATATTGTTTTCCTTTATCTTTTATTCTTAGTTTATAATTGATATTTAGTGATTCACATTTTGAGACATATGGTATATACATGAAGGTTTCCTTGTTTGGATTATTTCACTCAATGTACTACGTATCGTGTTATGGGTTTCTAAATATTAATCTCATTCAGATACAAAGTAAATAATTTAGTAGACTATGCATGATAGATAGAGCCTCCATCACATTTAGTAGTCCTTCCCATGGGGGTAGATGGAGATGATCTTGCTAAAGCACTCTGATGCTGTTGTTGTTTTTCTTTTTATTTTCCCTTCTTTTCAGGCAGTGGATCAGAGTTCCAGAGAGCCGCAAGTTGACGGATTTGCAACATAGTCATCATCACTTATTTGTAGTAGCTAGCGCTCCATCGTAGTTTAATGTTTACTTTCAGACTTTTAGAGTTCTGTTTCATTTTGTAAAGGATGTATGCCTTAGTACTATTTTCAGTTGACTCTTATGTATTGAGATATTTCATATTTATTTCAGACATTAGTTGTATTTCATTTTACTCAGTTTGGGACATGATCGTATTTATTGCATATTTCTTTCTATGTCATGTTCATTGAATCTATTTCTCTTATTTCGCATGTTTTGTACCTACACTTGTTATTGAATCTACTAGAGAGATATTACTGTGATGGTGAAACATGTTATTGCACAATGTGGGTGCATGGCATGTTTGACATCTCTGGGTTCATCTTGGACTATAGTCATGTATGTAAACAAGGGCATCACAGGCAGTTAGTGGATGCAATACTTTGTCAAATCTCGTTTCCTTCTGTTTGGTGCATTCAAATTGTTTGGACGGTCCTGGTTGATTGTAATTCTTTAAATAGCCCTAACCGGATCTCGTCCCACAAGGGGATTCTAGTTCAGCTGAACCGTCGTGGCAAACTTTTCCTCTTCTGAATCTTAAGTGAGGACACTTGTAATGATTCCTCACCTATGATTGCAAAGATGGCATTATAGGATCTCATCTTATGTCTAGCCTTCACCTGGGCTGTTGGCTTGACGAATGCCCAATGTTTAGCTTGAAGGAGATCAGGATAGACCTACATCATTTTGCCTTTTGCCATCATAAGAGGGGCAAAGTCTTAACTCTGTCGATTTCGTAGGTCATGATTGACCAACACCATTCTTGTGGCGGGAATGAGAATGACTCCATTTTGAGTCTGAGTCTCTAACAGTAATTTTCTTTTGTTCAGATTGGAGCTTTCAAGAACCCTAAATCCACAAACATCTGTATTTTATCCTTGAGGACATAACAATTCTTCATCGAATGTCCCAACATTCTGTGATAGAGGCAGTAGTTAGAATCATAATTTTTTTCCAAATTCTTTACGACATCAATCTTCAGGAAGCTTTAGCCGATTGCCTTTCTTAAGGAGAAAAAAGATAGTGACAGTATGCTAATTTTTTAAAGAGTAGCTCCGTTGGTTATCTTTTTGCAGCTTTTTTTGATTACCAGGTTTCTTGACCTTGAAAACTAGTGTTTTCTTAGCTTTTCATTGGAATAATCATCCTTTCTTGTTTTTATCCCCTTTATTGTTGGCATCGGGATTGAACTTGTTGAATCATTCAGTAGATTTCTCTATAATTTTTGCTTGCTCCTTCAAGACTTTCCATGAGTTCGACTTGATAGTACCCATGTGAACTTCTATATAGCTCAAGAAATTTTGTCAACATGTTTGAAGTGACATTAGCAATGGTATATCCCAACATCGTAAACTTAAATTAAGAAATCGTTCAATATAATCTCTGACTGAGTCATCACTCCTTTGCTTTTCTAAGAGAAGCTTGGCCATAGTAATATTATTGTTTCTCATGGAACTAAGAGAGGAATAAGATTTCAAGTCAGCCTAGGATTTAATTGATCCTTCTAACGAATTTTAGAATCAATTAAATGCTACCCCTTAAGGGTGGCAATAAATAACCTTCCCTTGATAGCATCATTCCTTACAACATTCCCCATTTATTGGTAGAATTAATAGGTGTGTTGGTTAGAAGATAATTTGTCATCAAATGTATGCAATATTGGCAGTTTAAACTTTATCACATAGGAACTGAATCTCACTCAATAGGGTATAGTAGAGTAATTCCAACCTTCTTTAGTTCTGTCCACTGTGTAAGAGTGTTGAGCTGCTTCTTGAGATCTTCAATATACTTCACATCATAGGACACTTTGGGTAGACCTGACGTCTTAGATCCTGAGTGAACAAAGTTCGTGTCCACGTAGTGCAACTGTTCTTTTTCCAAAGAAGTCTCTACAATCGGTCATTTCTCTTTCAAAGAGTTTGTATGCTGTTGTTAGGAAACTACCATAAGTTATTGAAGAATTGCCTTGAGATGCTCAAAACTCTCTTCAGATGTTTTCTATTGGACTTCCATTTACCGAAGAAGATCATCATGGGCTTCTCTATCTGCCATATCCATCACTCAACCCCACTTTTATTTTGAACTAGTAGTTGTATTTGATGTTATGGTGGAATTCACATCACTTATAGCAAGTAGATCTGTTTTTGAAGATACTGGTGTAGCGTACATCGTATGGAGTGAATAATTAAAGGGAATCGTTGCCCCTTGTCTGCACTAGGTGTGATGATAAACACCATCAGTTTCTAGGAGTATACTTCTGATACTAGAGAATATATTGTATCTGAAGGACTATGGCATCTTTACCATCATTTTAATTAATTACATTGGTCATGTTGATTATGAATTCTTGGAGTACTCTTTCGAGTATGTCTTTCAATATTAGCCTCTAAAGGCTCAGGAACTTGACAAAGACTATTAAACACCGATACATATGTGGAAATGGACTTACACTGGTAATTCATTTAAACTGCAAAGACAGTTTCTCTTATGGTTATGTAACGCTAACATTGGCACAACCTCTTGAGAAAAAGGAACTCCCTTAGATCAATATGGGCTTTGACTTAGCTTTGGCTGTTGTTATCAACTTCACATGCTTAGATTTTAACAAACAAATGTCACTTATGATAACATTGCTTCAATCTATAACTAACATGGTCAGTCAAATCCTAATCACTAGCCAAAACTTGTGATTTGGATGAAGAATCACGATAGATGATAACTTTAGATGGAGAATTACCCACATTCTTTGCTCCTTTTAAAGAAGCATGACGAGCATCACGGGATGCTTTAAAGTGAACTCCCAAGGGGGTTGTGGACTGATGTCAAAATTAGAAGGTGTAGGAAATCCTTGACTCTCATTTGAGGTGAGAGTCGATGTTTCTTCCCTCTGGTTAAAGTTCGTCTAGCTTCTAGCGGAGCCAAAACTACTGATGGAAAATGTCACCTTCTTTGGAGCGAGGGTCAAATCTGACCCTATCCTCGCTTCACGATGAATCCTATGGTAACTTCTAGTGGTGGCCAAGGATGATATATTAGAGTAAATAAACTCTTCAAACTTTTCTTGGTGATATTTGATGACCAAGGTTTAAACAAGAAACCCTAAGACCTTAGTGTCAGACTACAACATGATATTCTCTTTAGTTGAGAATAAAGTCCCCAACAGAGTTGCTATCTAGTTTTGAGTCTTTTAAATTATAATTAACTCAAATTACAATTCAAAAAAATTACAAATTAAAACAAGGAAATTTATTTCAGCTGGTTACTTTTTGGTGTGCTAATGGAGCTTCGATCTTGTACTTTGTTGATAGACCGAATAAGGCATTGAATCTTCTACTGGTAGTAATTATTGAAGCTATTCTTGAAATGCCAAAGTCTTCTCTAGATGATGATAATTTAGCTGTCGAAATTGTTAAAATCTAAGTTGTCTAAAAATAAGCAATATCCCCTCCTCTTATAGGCTAAGAAAGAGAGTTAGTGGCTATTAAATATGGACTAAGTGGACCATTAACTTAGGAGATAATGAGGGCTTGTGCTTGGGGCTACATGAAGTGCTTATCCCATAGGTGTTCACTTATTGGACATAGGCTGAACTTGAGTATATTTTAGCCATCCACAAATATATATACAAAATTTAATTGTATATAAAAAATATTCTTCTCTCTCTCTCTCTCTCTCTATATATATATATATACATATATATATATATATATATATATATATGATCATCATATTTTATTACACTTTTATACCCTCATTATCTATTTTATTTGAATAAATGTATCACTATTGACTTATTTTTCTCTTAATTTGTAGGTAATGAAAAATTAATGAATAAGAGACCAAAACAACTCAAACTATTTCTTATTTTAACCATTTATTGAAGTCCAAAATCAAGTCAAGTAGCCCACAGAAGCCTAAAAATAATATAAAGTTAAATTCATTTTCTAGATAAACAACCACAAAGAAAAGCATTATCTCCCAATCCGGAAGGTGAAATCTAACATATGACATATGAAAATTGCACATCTCATAAGACGGAGCTATTTGGAGTGGAAATTTTTGTAAAACTCCATTTGAAGAGAAGGGTTACTCTTAATTGAGAAGACATTCTAAAATTATAAAGTTTATTTGTAATAAATAATAAAACTATGTCTCTACCTTTTATATATATTTTTCTTCTTCTTCTTTTTTGATGGTTGATGGAGATGAAGATAAAAATTTACTTTCAAAGGATCAACCCCTTATAATATAAGTTTTTATTTTTCTCTTTTATTTTTTTGTTTTAGAAATTCATGTTGTAGGATTATATTTTTTCTTTATTTTTTATGTTGGTAGATTAGATTTACTTTCATACTCTTTTATTATTTATTGTCTATTTTTATGCTTAGTAGAATTTATGTTTTACATTTTCTTTTATAGAGTAGATTTACTTTTATGCTCTTTTAGTTTTTGATAGTTAGAATTTTATTTATGCTCATCATTTAGATCTTTATTTCTTTATTTTTATTTTTAAAATGTACAACTAATTAAATCTTGTAGGAATTCTAGAATTATATAAAAATAATTTGATTTATTTTATTATTTATTTATTACTATCTTATGCTCAAATGATCATGTATAGGATAATTAACTAGAAAAATAATTGATACAAGAAGAAGTTGATAATCTATGCTTAATTTAAGTAATTTGATAGGTTATGCGTATGAATTCTTAAATTACTATCTGGTTGTTATTCCTTTTACAAACTATAATTATACTTGGACAATAATTTAATATGTTATGTTTTCCTTAATTAGTTTGATATCTATGCTCAATAAATCTAAAATAAATGTGATAAAAAGAGAGTAGTTCATAAATCCTAAATAAAATTAATTAGTGAAATAAATTCTAGATTCCTATTCTCTCTCTTGATTTCCTCTATATTTTACTTGTTTTGATTGTTCCTCTTTTTAGTTATTTTTTCTAGTCTTAATTTTATTTTACTTTTCTGTATTTCTCCTCCTTATTAGTCTTTATTTTCTTTTATTTATCCATTCTCTTTCGTCCCTCTTGTTCCAAGTTTTCTTTCATTGAGTAAAAAATCACCCACTCCTTATATCTCTTCTATTTCACTCCTTGTCCACACACAACTTATAAGATCCAATTTAGAATTTTTTTCCTATACCTTCCTCATAAGATCGATATTGTAGTATACCATAATTTGTTTATACACTTCCAATCTTAAAACTATTGTCCACAACACACCAAGTTTTTGGCATCGTTGCCAGGGAAGTTGCTTATAGTTCGGATTTTCCTATTTTGGTTCTTTGATTTATGTGTTTTCTTATGAATGAACAAATTTGAAGCTTGAAGATTGAAGATTGAAGATTGAAGATTTGCTTGGAAAGGTAAGTCTAATTTCTTGAATTTTTAATTTTACTCTCTAGTTTAGTATCTCACAATTAGAGACAATAAAGGTCTGAAAAAATAAAAAATTCTCTTGTCAACCCTAATAAAATTCATCCTCAACTTGAACAACTATCAACAAGATAATAAATTCAAACAAGAGCTCTTTCTCATATTTATTTGATTGTTAACCCTAGTTAAAAAATAAAAAAATTATTTTTATATTCTTTTGTAGTCGCTTTTAATTCTTAGGGTTACATTGCATATAGTTAGTAGGAATTCACCAAAGTAATTTGAGCATTTTAATTTGAGCACTCACTCAAAAATACTCTTAAGAGTAATACCTCCTAATCAAAATAATGTGAGGATTTTCATCACCTTTTTCTTAGCCCACAAATTACTAATTCCTCACTACACAAACCTAAGCCTTTAAAACTCATTAGACGTAGGCCCTAAGGACTTGAGCTCATTAAGGAGCAATATATTATTAAGTGAACCTGTTTAAGCTTACTTTAAATTGTAGGTCCCTAAGGCAATGTTTAGGGGTTGTGTAAAGCATTCTATAAGGAAAGAGATACTTAATTGGTCTCTGGTCACCCTCTAGTAGTACCCTTACCTGGCTAACTGACCGAGTAAACTTTAATCTTTTCACTCCAGGAGTTTTTGGTTAGGAGATAGTTTAGTTGAGCTTAGGCTTAGCCCTAGAATTAAGGGTGATCGTTTCAAACTGGTTGCTCTTGATTTGCTTTAGTTAGATTTTTTTTCTTTTACCCTTCTCCTTTTTCTCCCAGTTATCTTTTAGGTCTATTTTTTTTAAGAAAAAACTAACTTTTATTTTTTAAGAACGTTTTCCTAATTTCCTTTTTAGTTAAAAAAAGAAACGAAAAATATTCCCAAAGAATTTGTTTTGTTGTATGAAAGTTTAAATTAGGGATAATTCCAATCAATTAATTCTTGTTGAACCGATTTTTAAAACTGAAGAAATGGCAAATCCTAATCTACTAGTTCTTCAAGACATGTTTTATCCAACTAGAAATGTAGTCATGTCTTGTATTAGGCTATCCAATGTTAAAACTAATTTTAAGCTTAGATCGCACTACATAAACATGCTTTCCAAATTTTTAGGAAATAAAACCGAAGGCGCTTACATTTTTATCTCCGAATTTGAGGAAACTTTGTTTATGATTAAGATTAGAGAATTATTTGAGTATGCGATTAAGCTTCGATTTATCCTATTTGCTCTTAAGGACAAAGCTAAGAAATAGTTGTATAGTTTACCAACAAATTATATCTCAACCTAGGATAAATTTGTTACCATTTTTCTAAAGAACGTTTTTTATAGGTTTAAGTATCTTCTTATCCAATATCCTCACTATGGTCTAGAAAAGTGGTGATTATGCCAAATCATCTATAAATAATTAGATTAGTCATCAATGTGTCAATAGGATTTCATGAAGAAAAATGTTTATAAAGCTTAGAATTTCTAGAGAGTTTATCCGAGAAAACTATACAATAGGAACACTATGATGAAAGAATTTCATCAGTTTTTCAACCAAATCCAGTGGTCTTTTTCTATAGTCAAGCATAGCCTCTTTAAAACCCCGTAATTTTGAAAATAATATGGAAAATAATATTAAATGAGTTTTATTATAATTGATACTATTTTAAGATGAATAAGTATGTTAGTAATCGATTTGAGATCAATTAAGAACATATAACGAATGTATAAAACTGTAAATATGCATATACACATGAGAAACAATCAGCTAAAAACACCTCTGGTCAGTCGACTGACCCTGGGAATTAGTCGACCGATTGGTGCTGGTCGGTCGATTGATCAATGAGCATCAGTCGACCGATAGGTGCACAAAACCTAACTCTGGGTCGGGTCAGATTTGGGCATGTTTGATCACACATGTATATATATTTTATAGACCAATTTTTCTCCTCTTTTCTTCTGTAATTCCCATGTGAACAGCAACCACTCTCCCCTCAAAACCCCTAGAGATTTTTCTTGTGAGTTGGAGAGCTTTGAGAAGCAAAACCCTAGAGGAGGGCGAGATCTATGACATTTGGTGAAGGAGGATCGTGTCTCAACTGTGTTTGGGAGTTCAACACGAATTGTTGAGGCGAATTTCATCTCCTCTAACCCATCCCCTATTTTCTTGGTTTTATTGGATTTCTAAAACCTATTTATGTGTAAAGATCACACTTTTATTCAATATGACATAAAGTTTTAATCTTTCTAATTTACAAATTTAAGAATTGGATTATATGATTTGGGTTTAATATTTGAACTTGATCTAACATGAGAATTTTGCTAAGTTAATTGTTTCCATGATGATTTTACAAATATGGTCATGCTAGGGTTGTTAGAATCCCCTCAAAATTTAAAAATCTTGATTTCATGTAGCAAAGTGAACTCTAATTACATTAAACAATACTTAACACATAAGTTTTTATTTGAAAAAGTTTGATGTTGATGAGTTGAAGAAAGCCTGGCAGTTTTGCTCATCACCAGGATCGGTCGACTGATCGAAATAATCAGTAGACCGAACAGGTCTTCAGAGGCTTGTTGTTTGCACTAGTCGGTCGACTAACGGATGATATCGATCAACCGATCAAGGTAGCTTTGTGTGTGCACGTTTGTGCACGACGCTGTTGATCGACCGAAGGTATGTTTTGGTCGACTGACAATCAGCTATTTTGATATTGTTGTTTCTTCACGTGTGTAGATCGCAACCACGAAGTATGGAATGCGTGTCGATACATGTGTGTGACCATGAGAGTGTGTATGCATTTTTTTTAAGCACGCATGAGCTATTAGAGGTATGTAATCTAACATTTTGAGTTTCTCACGATAGTGAGTGATGTTTGTTTCATTTTATGTTAATTTTGGATGCTTGAGTGGAGTTAGTTGGTACACCGTAATAAGACTACGGATTGACTACACTCTGAGTGTGTTAGTTGGTAAATTATAATGAGACTGCAGTGGACTACACTCCGTTATGCAACATTGTTTTTCGGAATAGGTTGACATGCCTATATTCCACAGGGTGTTCGAGTAAGGTAGTGAGCCACAAAATATTACGATGAGCCACAAGATATTGTGAGCGTCTTACTCAGCATCAATATTTTTTTGTAAAGGATCACAAACTTGTATTTTTTCTTCTATGTTACCTACCTCCAGGATAGATTTTAAAGATTATGGTTTATTATACACGACGTAACCTAGACGAAGTCTTTTATCAGATTTTATTCTTCTTCCCGTGCCAACTACCCGAGGGTAGTATGAGACACTATGATACGCCATTTATGACATATTTTGGATGAGGCTTGGTAATGTGTTGTCCTTTGTTATGTATTCTTTTTCATAGGATTTGGAGTTGATATTTAGCGATCCACAATTTGAGATACGTGGTATATACATGAGGGTTTTCTTGTTTGGATTATTTCGCTCGACATGTCCATTCTTGTGTTGTGAATTTCTAATATCAATTTCCTCTTAGATTAGAGCATATGACTCATATATCTATATATATCCTATAGCTTGTATTTTTTGTACACCTATCCCCCTTCCCCCTGGGTGCGGTGGAGATGTTCTCGATAACGCTTTGACGCTCATTGATTCTATCTTTTTCAGGTAGCGAGTTAGGCGTCCAGAGAGTCGCAGGTTGATGGAGATTTATTTAGCTCACCGTCGTTTATTTAGTAGATAGCTAGTGCTCCACAGTATATATTTATGTGTTTAGTTTTTTAGAGATGTATTACATGTTAGAGGCTAAGTGTCTTAGTACTGTATTCAGTTGGCTCTTGTATTCAAAGATTTATTACTTTTATTTCAATTTTCAGATGTATTTCCTTTCTTTGGTTGGAACATGATTACATTTATTATTGAATCTCTTCCTTATATGGTGTTCCTTGTATTATTACCCTTATTTTATCTACTTGTACTCGCACTTCTTGTATTTGATTCCACTAGAGAGATATTACTTTGATGGTGAAACATGTTGATGCATAGTGTCGGGTGCATGTAAGGCTCGACATCCTTGGGTTCACCTTAGACTGCAGCCTTGTATGAAACCAGTGGCATCACAATTGGTATCAGAGCTCTAGTTCCAGTATTCTTAGGATATCCTTTGTCAAGTCATGGAGCTAGGATAGAGTTTCCTTAGAATTCATGTATAGAGTTCACTAGGAATTTATAAATTGAGTGAGACCGTTATGCATATAACTCTAAAATTTTGAGAAATTTTTTTTCATGCTCATCTTACTTTGATTATATGTATTTTGTCGATACAATGTGATATGTTTACTTATTGCTATATGTTATATTATTTATGCTTGAGGTCTCATTTACTGTGTCTTATAAGATCTCCTCCTGAAATTACAGATGTCAAAATGAGGTCGTTGTCAAAGAGGGTCCCGTGCTTAGGGAGCTAGGCAAGCTGTGATAGAGCCCGAACTACAGTAGGCTCTGCAATACTTGATCGACCTCATAGCACTGATTATAGCTAGGCTGGCAGCGCTCGAGGAGAAAGTGGCGAGTTTGGTTCTGCCAGTAACACCACCTCCAGTGGTGCCATAACCATCAACACATGTGCCTATTGCAGAAGAATCGCTAGTAGTTACACTATAACCAGTTATTGATAGAGCTGTAGAGCAGGAGGCTTGGCTTTGTCTGGTGGAGAGATATCAGAAACTGAGGGCACTAGAATTTCAGAGCACATGAGATTCACTTGCGGCCCACAAATGGAAGGTGGATGTTGGGAACATTTTAGATATGCTTAACGTCGACGCAGTTCAGAAGTAGAGGTTAGCAGCTTTGAGCCTTAAGGGCGACACTAGAGGGTGGTACAGACTTCAATTTACACCGGAGCAATGAATGACACTTACCTGGGAGGATTTCATCAAATTTTTTGATGAGCAGTACGTATCATTAGCGGTAAAGGCCGCAAAAGAGTTAGAGCAAGCCCGGTTGGAGCAGGGAGACATGTCTCTAGCTGATTATGAAAGCAAGTTCGTGGGTCTACTTAGATTTATAGCCATGTGGTGTCAGGTTCAGATGTTTTTGATGGGACTTCGCCTAAGCCTACGTTGTTATCTTGTGTTTCAACGTTTTCACTCAGTGCGAGAGGTTGCTGATGCCACCATCTCATAGGATACTGGGACAACTATGTTAAAGAAGAGCAAAGAAACGAATTCTAGATTGAGACAATCAAGAGATAAGGGCAAAGGTAAAAGATCATTTTTAGGACCCGGAGGAGCTAAGCAGCAGGGCAAGGGTTCATAGAACTAGCAGCAAGGTCCTCATAAGAAGGGACCATAGTAAGATCAAAGAGCACCGTAGCAGCGTAGATTCTTAGGTGCTTGTTTTCATTGCCATAAGATAGGTCATAGAGCAGCAGAGTGTCATAGTGCACCAACAGCAGACCAGTAGGGTAAGGGTTAGGTTAAGCCTCAGAACTGAGGCCAGGGCTAACAGCCGAGACTAGAGGCACCACCGGTAGTTCCGAGGATAGATAGTCAAGTGTAAGCTATTCAGGAGGTACCGTAGGGACAAATAGTTCTATACATTTCAGAGCCTTTGGCACAGCATACCGCAGCTTCTAGTAGAGTTTATACAGTCATGCCTCGTGATCATGGTGCGAGCCGTAGTAGAAGGTACGTTCATTGTGAACTCCTTCCCGGTCTGTATTCTCTTTGGTTCAGGAGCTTCATATTCTTTTATCTCCTATCCTTTCATGGATAGACTTTAGTTAGTTGCACATCCTCTAGACGTACCCTTATCAGTGTCTACTCCTTTAAGTGAGGTGTCTTTATTAGAGAGTAACTATAGACGATGTGTCATCAGCCTAGAACGAGTCTAAGTTCACAGTCAATTTGATCATCTTGCGCATTTCTGAATTCGATGTGATCATTGGTATGGATTGGTTATCTTCCTACCATGTCAATATTGACTGTTTTGCTAAAACAGTTAGTTTGTGAGTGTCCAATAGGACTGAGTTGGTTGTAGCGACCTCACAGGGGAACCAGTTTGCGGAGTTATTTCTGGCATACATCAAGGAGGTGTTGTTGTGAGAGCAGGGTACTAATTTATGCTAGACCTGAGTAGTCTCAGAGTATCAGGATGTCTTTCATGACATACCTGGATTGCCTCCAGTGAGAGAGATTGAGTTCTACATAGAGTTGCAGCAGGCACAACACCGTATTCTGTACACCTTATCGCATGACACCTGCTGAGATGAGGGAGTTACAGACTCAGTTAGAGGAGGTCATTTCTCAAGGATTTATTCACCATAGCCATTCTTCATAGGGAGCACCGGTTCTTTTCGTGAAGAAGAAGGATGACAGTCTTTGTTTGTACATTGATTACCATGACTTAAATAAGATCACCATCCAGAACATGTATCCATTACCAAGGATTGATGATTTATTCGACTAGTTACAGAGAGCGTAGTGTTTCTCGAAGATTGATATTCGATCTGGCTATCACCAGTTGCGAGTACGAGAGATGGATATTCCCAAGACCGCATTTTTCACTCGGTATGGGTCCTTTGAATTTCTTGTCATGCCATTTGGGCTAACTAATATACCCGTAATATTCATAGATTTGATGAACTGGGTTTTCCATCCATATTTGGACCAATTAGTGATCATTTTCATCAATGATATCCTCATCTACTCGAAGTCAGAGGTCGAGCATGAGCAGCATCTTCGACTAGCATTGCAGACTTTGTAGGAACACCAGTTGTATATGAAGTTTAGCAAATACAAGTTTTGGCTTTCAGAAGCCATATTTTTAGGCCACATCATTAGCAAAGAGGGCATTGCAGTTGACCTAGCTAAAGTGGAGGCAGTTCTTGATTGGGATCTGCAAAAGACCGTTACAGACATTCGTAGCTTTTTTGGGCTTGCCGGCTACTATAGTTAATTCATCCAGGATTTTTCAAGATTGCTACCCCGCTGACATGCCTTACGAAAAAGGGTGTTCAGTTTATTTGGGGGCTAGTGTTAGAAAGTCTTTGAGACTTTGAAGGCTAATTTGACCATCGCACCAGTGTTGATCATTCCAAGTAGTGACAAGTCTTTTATCGTCTATACAGATGTATCATTGTCAGGACGAGGAGGCATTTTGATGCAGACTCAAAGAGTAGTGGCTTACATCTTACAGCAGTTAAGAACTCATGAGCAGAATTACCCCACCCATGACTTGGAGTTGGCAGCGGTGGTATTCGCATTTATAGTATGGAGGCATTATCTTTATGGAGTTCAATTCGAATTGTTTATAGACCATCAGAGTCTGAAATACCTCTTCCCTCAGAAGGAACTTAACTAGAGGCAGTGGCGATAGGTCGAGTTCATCAAGGATTACGAGTTTATGCTTCAGTATCATCTCGGGAAGGCAAACATCGTAGAACATGCTTTGAGCAGGAAGCGTAGACATAAACTTGCAGCTTTGAGATGCTCGTTGTACCGAGACCTTTGTACACTCAGTTAGTTTGACTTCAGACCACAAGTCGGTGGATGCAGTGCATTTTTGGAAGCATTAACCATACAGCCATCATGGGTAGATAGAGTGGTCAGTGTTCAAATGGAGAACTCTTAGATTCAAACCCGAAAGGGGGAGATTTCCAAAGAGCCCAAGGTAGATTAGACCATCAGATCAGATGGAGGTCTTCGGATGAATGGCTAATTAGTTGTGCCAAATATTTTGCAGTTGAAGAACGAATTTTTTGATGATGTGCACCGTACTAGATACACTGTGCATCTAGAAAGAACCAAGATAAACAAGGACTTGAAGAGACATTTTTGGTTGAGCGGCATGCGTAGGGATGTTGCGAAGTATGTAGCTAAATGTTTTACCTGTCAGCAAGTAAAGGTAGAACATCAAAGACTCGTGGGTACCTTATAACTTTTACCTATTCCTGAGTGGAAATGGACAAATAATTTGTTGGATTTCATTATAGGATTGCCGAGGTATAGCAAAGGGAATGATTACATTTGGGTGATTGTTGATTGATTGATGAAGTCAGCGTACTTCTTACCGGTTAAACTAACTTACACTGTAGAGGCTTATGCAAGAATTTTCATTTGGGAGATAGTACGACTACATGGATTCCAGAGACGATTATATTGAATCGTGGCTCAGTTTCACGTCGCATTGCTGGAAGAGTTTCCAAAATTCTTTCGGCAGTCAGCTAGCTTATAGCAGTGTCTTCCACCCACAGAAAAATGGTTAAATGGAGAGAGTTAACCAAATATTAGAGGACATACTTTGGGCATGAGTGTTAGATTTCCAAGGCAGTTGGGAGGATCATATACCATTGATCGAGTTTGCCTTTAACAGCAGTTATCAATTGACTATAGGTATGGCTCTTTATGAGGCATTGTATGGGAGGCCTTGTAGATCTCTAATTTGTTGGGCGAGGTAGGAGGATAGCTTGCTACTTGGACCAGACCTTGTTAGACAAACTTCAGAGAAGATAGCGATGATTAGGGAGCGTATTCATGCAGCCCAGAATCGACAGAAGAGTTACGCGGATCAGAGGCGACGAACTTTAGAATTTTAGGTTAGGGACTACGTTCTCTTAAAGGTATCACCTATGAAGGGTGTCCAACAGTTTGGCAGACGGGGAAAACTTGCCTCGAGATATATTAGACTAGTCAGAATTATAGATCGTATTGGATCTGTTTCATACCGACTAGACCTTCTAGCATTAATGTCGGGTGTGCATGATGTCTTTCATGTTTCTATATTTAAGAAGCACTTACATGACGAGGAGTAGCAGAGAGTGTTTAATGCACCAGATTTAGAGCTTCAGGCAGATTTGACTACAGTTGAGACTCCAGTCCGCATTCTTACAAGGGAGGATAAGAAACTTAAGAATAAAGTGATCATGTTAGTCAAAGTCCAGTGGAATCGGAAAGGAGCTGAGGAAGCTTCTCGGGAGCGCAAGGAGGATATGCGTCGCGACTACCCACACCTGTTCGAGCAGGTACAGTGATTAATTATGCTATTGTTTATTTTTATATTATCTATATAGATGTATTTTACACTTCACACAGGAATGTAGGTATTAACACTTAACCTAATCATTCGGAACATATGGTATATACATGGAGGGTTCCTTGTTTAGATTTTTTACCCGACGTACTAGTTTCAATTAATTAGAGGTTAAGTGGGAGTATTCCTATTCTAGATATTAAGTATAAATATTGTGTATATGACACATGCTTCATAATTTATAATTGCAGAATTTCGAGGATGAAATTCTTTTTAAGGAGGGGTGAATGTAAAACTCCGTAATTTTGAAAATAATATGGAAAATAATATTAAATGAGTTTTATTATAATTGATACTATTTTGAGATGAATAAGTATGTTAGTAATCGATTTGAGATTGATTAAGTACATATAATGAATGTATAAAAGTGTAAACATGCATATACACATGAGAAAAACTCGGTTGAAAACACCTCTGGTCGATCGACTAACCCTGGGAATCAGTCGACTAATTGGTGCTGGTCGATCGACTGATCAAGGAGTATAAATCGACCGATAGGTGCACAAAGCATGAGTTTGGGTCGGGTCAAATTTGGGCCTGTTTGATCACACATGTATATATATTTTACAAACCCGGTTTTTCTCCTCTTTTCTTTTATAATTCCCACGTGAACAGCATCCACTCTCCACTCAAAAATCATAGAGATTTTTCATGTGAGTTGGAGAGCTTTGAGAAACAAAACCCTAGAGGAGGGTAAGATCTATGACATTTAGTGAAGGAGGATCGTGTCTCACGCATGTTTGGGAGTTCAGCACGAAATTGTTGAGGCGAGTTTCATCTCCTCAAAACCCATCCCCCAATTTTCATAGTTTTATTAGATTTCTAAAACCTATTTATGTGTAAAGATCACACCTTTATTCTATATGACATAAAGATTTAATATTTCTGATTTACAAATTTATGAATCGGATTCTCTGATTTGGGTTTAAGATTTGAACCTGATCTAACATGAGAACTTTGCTAAGTTAATTGTTTCAATGATGATTTTACAAACACGGTCATGCTAGGGTTGTTAGAATCCCCTCAAAATTTGATAATCTTGATTTCATGTAGCAAAGTGAACTCTAATTACATTAAACAATACTTAAGACATGAGTTTTTATTTGAAAAAGTTTGATTTTTGATGAGTTCAAGAAAGCCTGGTAGTTTTGTTCATCACCAGGATAGGTCAACTGATCGAAATAATAAGTCGACCAAACAGTTCTTCAGAGGCTTGCTGTTTGCACTGGTTGGTTGATTGATAGATGATATCGGTCGACCGATCAAGGTAGTTTTGTGTGTGCACATTTGTGCACGATGTCATCGGTCGACTGAAGGTATGTTTCGGTCGACTGATAATGAGCTATTTTGATATTGTTGTTTCTTCATGCACGTAGATCACAACCATGAAGTATGAGATGCGTGTCGATACACGTACATGACCATGAGAGTGTGTACGCATTTGTTTTAAGCACACATGAGCTATTAGAGGTGTGTAATCTAACATTTTGAGTTTGTCACGGTAGTGAGTGACGTTTGTTTCATTTTACGTTAGTTTTAGATGCTTGAGTGGAGTGAGTTAGTACACCGCAATGAGACCGCGAATTGACTACACTCTAAGTGTATTAGTTGGTAAACTATAATAAGACCACAGTGGACTACACTCTGTTATGCATCATTGTTTTCCGAAATAAGTTAACATGCCTATATTCCGCAGGTTGATCGAGTAAGGTAGTGAGCCGCAAAATATTGTGATGAGCCATAGAATATTGTGAGCACCTTACTTAGCATCAATATTTTCTTTGTGAAGGATCACAAACTTGTATTTTTGCTTCCGTGTTACCTACCTTGAGGGTAGATTGTAAAGATTATGGTTTATTATACACAACGTATCCTAGACGAAGTCTTTTATTGGATTTTATTTTTATTCTCAAGCCAACAACCCGATGGTAGTATGAGACACTATTATACAACATTTATGACATGTTTTGGATGAGGCTTGGTAATGTATTGTCCTTTATTATTTATTCTTTATCATAGGATTTGGAGTTAGTATTTAGCGATCCACAATTTGAGATATGTGGTATATACATGAGGGTTTTCGTATTTGGATTATTTCACTCGATGTTCCCATTATCGTGTTGTGGATTTCTAAATATCAATTTCCTCTTAGATTAGAGCATATGACTCATGTATCTATATATATCCTATAACTTGTATTTTTTGTACACCTAACCCACTTCCCCTAATGGGCAGTGGAGATATTCTCGCTAGCGCTCTGACGCTTGTTGATTCTATCTTTTTCAGGTAGTGAGTCAGGGAGTCCATAAAGAAGGGAGTCTGTAAAGTAGTTTTCTAACCCCTTAAACGGTTGCTTATCCGCGACTATCATTTTGACCTTATTGTTGGTGTCTACATATTTTAGACACTGATGGAGTATGGAGAGGACTATAAGATTACCATGGATCCAGGATCGAGTCAATAGTAAGTTATAGGAGGTTTCCACATCGATTACGTAGCACGTGACCTCAGACATAAAGTCCCCAAGTTGGCACTTTACCCGGATTTTACCCAATGGTCTGGACCCACTGGTATTGAATCTATAAATAATGGTGTCTATCGAAGCTAACTTGCTAGCAGGGATTCTGAGATATTACATCAATCGGAGTGGCATGATGCTAACATCGGAACCTGGATCGACTTGGATCCGGTTGACAACGCTAGAGCCGAGTATCTGGTGAAGTACAGAGGCCTATCATGCTTTGAGTTTCTCACTTGAATGTCATCCTTGGTGAATGTGATACAAGGGAACTGCTTGGCCGTCAAATTGCAATGTTGAGCTGGTGGCTCCGGCTCTTCGGGGACTGACTTGATTTGAGTGAGGAATACATCAGAATCAGCCAAAACTTCTTGCAGGGTCTCTCTAGTGTCTTTAGAAAGGCACAATAACTCGTAGAGCGTTATCCTCGCTTGGATGTTAGCTAGCTGAGTTATAACATCGAAGCGGTATGGTGTGCTTGAACTTCCCAGTTTACCTCTTCCAATCGGACGATTGAATCAAGACTGCTTCGGATTCTGAACCTCCTGGCGTTGGGGCTCTTTCTCCTTTTGCTTATTAGTTGGTTATTGCTGGGGTTTTCCTATAGGTGTAGGGGGAGTTGTAACCACCTCCCAGCTCAGCCAACATTTTTGCATTAGAATTAGAGGCTTCGGGATACTTGTAGTGGTATTCATTCCCGCTCCTGGTAGTAAAGACTTCATGTTCGTCCTTAAAAAGGGATAAGGTGGGGATGCCTTCATCATCTTTCTCATGGATTGCTATGGCGGGATAGCAGGATCTGCCCCTACTCTTGGACTTTTTCTTGGATGAGGACCCTGTCCATTGTTCATCTTTGAGCAAATCTAGATAGACCCAAAGAATTTCACCGTTAGGGGCCGTGTGCTGCACAAGCCCCTTCTAGCGTTGTCCATGGGGATTGTCGTTAACGGTCTTCACCTCCACCCTTGATACGGGCTCTGGCTAAAACCATGACAGAGGGACAGAGCCGAAGCTGATAGAAACTATATTTGCGTCCACCTTCTTTTCCTTGGGCTGCTTTGCGGTGATGATACCAACGTCAATCAAGGCTTGGATCTTGTCATTGAGGGTGTAGCACATCTTAGTGGGATGATGGACCCGTCTGTGAAAGGCACAATACTTTGGATCCGTTGTCCTCTTGGCTTCTTCCTCTTTAGTGATTGGAGGCAATTTAATTTTGTTATTATCTAGGAGGTATTTGAAGATAGCAGGAACTATTTGAAGATAGCAGGAACTTCATCTTCCTTAAAGGAGTATTCCTTTGGGAATTTTGGTTCAGAAGTCTTCTGCTATCTTTGAGGTTAGTGTTGCCACTGAGAGGGTAACTTCTGTGGTGATTGCTGTTGCAGCTGTAGTTGGAATATCTAATTTGCATCAACTGCATTCGCCAGCATCTCCCCTTTACTACAAGGGACAAAGTTTTGCTTTGGAGCATTAGCCGCCAGTTGACCTCTTTTAGCCTTCTTCTGCTTGAGGAAGCATTCGGCTTGCTCTCCGTGCACCTTTAGATGATGCTACACCCATAGCTTTCAACACATCCAAAGAAAGATTATTGTAACATGTTTAAAGAATAAACTCCTCCATGACCGGATCTCAGCAATTCATTGCCTTATTCTGGAAGCGCTTGACGAATGCATTGACCGACTCTCCTTTGTTTTGCTTCTTATAAAACAGAGTCCCGATTGACACTTTAGTATCATAGTCAAAGAAGTTCATGAGGAACATGCTCCCTATATCGTCCCAACCGCTAATGTTCTCCGGCTTGAGACGGTGGTACCACTCGAAGGCGGCTCCGCAAAGGGTGCTGACGAATGACCGGACCATCAAAGGTTCATTGCCAGAGATTATGCCGATTTGTGATTTAAAATAAATAAAATGCTGAGTAGGCGATCCTCTCCCGTCAAATGGCGTGAAGTTAATTAAGTTAAAGTTCACTGGATACAGAATCGATTCCCACTCTCTCAGATATAAACACGAGATACCGGTCTTCTTCACTTCTTGAGCAAACATCAAAGCGCTGACTTTGCTCTCAAGGTCCTTCATCTTCTTGACTTCGCCCGCATTTTTCTTTGGGGGTTGCTGGGAAGGTTAAGGAGATTCCACTGGTCCACCCCCAGGGTTATTATCGTTGGAAGGAGTATCAGTGTTGTGATATTTTCATCCACTTCTGAGTCGATGCCTACTTCATTAGCGTTGTTGTGAAGACTAGATTCAGCCTGCTGATTCGACAAGGATTGAAAATGTTAGGCATGTAACTCCCTCATACGCTGCATGTTCAACTCCATTTCCATCTTCATCTCAACTCTGAGCTCTTCTCGCTGCTTAGCTAGCGCATTTTCGAGCATTTGAGTTAACTGATCGGGAGTGATGGTGAATGCCTCCCGGACTCGTCCTGTACTGGACACAGTGGCATCCAAAGTGACTGCAGAGCAAGCCTCTGACGCTTCATCGTTTGAGGATAACGCTCTGCTCATTCATTGATAATCCCTTGGTCTGATAGCTCTGGCTCATAGCCGAGTAAAACGCTAGGATGTCATGTAAAAGTTCAAGACTGAAACACCGTGTTGACTTCCCTTTGTCGGTCACGTTAATGGTGACTTCTGGGAGTCCGTCATCTTGAACGGCTGGTCTTCTCTTGCGGAAACATCTAGGCTTGGGCTTCGATGTTTCGGTAGAAAGTCTTTCAAATACCAAAACCCTCTATGGAGCGGTCTTGGAACAGCTACACTCTGATAATACTACTCTGATAAGATTAGTACACAGACAGTGAGAATTTATTTTCCGGGTACTTCTCTTTCGAGTCCTATTCGTACCCCCAGCCTGATAGTACAACTCATCGGCATGATTACCAGAGCAACCTATCATGTACTGGTATGATTTCCCAGGTATAATATTATCATCCTCCAACAAACACACTTCCTCTTGGGGATATAGCACCTTATTGGTGTTCTCAAGAGTCACTCTTTTGAAACCATGCCTTCATGAGCGTTTGCCTCCCAAGGGCTCTTGGACTTCTACTCGCAATCCGAGATGAGCAGTTACAAGTGTTTTCTCAACATGAGAGGTCCTTGACTTGTTGGGAGGATGCGCATGACCCCTAGTCTGACAAATTGCTCAGGGTTCATTCACTAGACCCAAGCGCCCTTTAGTCAGGGCTTTGCCTCGACCCTCGTGCAAAGGACAAAGATGATCTATGATCTTCATCTTGAATTAGGACAAGTCCACACTGTTATGGGGATCCTCCGGAAGTGTGTGATTCATCAGGATAGGAACCAAGGCTGTCAGAGACTCAAAAATGACCACGGGAGGTGAACCAGGTATAAGGAGAGCCGAGCTGGCTCGGACTTGGGGCGAGCCACCATTTGGTGGCTCGGCCTTGGCCGAGCCAGCAAATTGTGGTTCATGTTTTTTGACGATTTCGGGCGTAGTCTTGGCCTTTGGCCTCCATACTTTGTGTAGTTCTGATGGTTTTTGGGCCACCTCTTCATTCTACAATTTTTTGGTTTCCTATACAAGGATTCTTGCATGCACAAGCAATGCGCGGTGCTTCTCAATGCGCTCCTCAAGGGTTAAATGGGTCCTTTTGATACGGACCCATTCATTCGTTGCTGGTTTGGAGGAGGAGTCGCTCGAACGCCGTTGTGGCATTTCGCTCTTTCTAAATTTGAGATCCGCCTCATAACGGATTCTGTCGACTGGCTCCAAAGCCTTAGCGAGTTGATGCGTGAGGCGTTACTGTTGCCTTCGACGAGCCCTCTTTGATAGAGTTAACACAACTCTAGCAGCTATCTCCTTGATCGAAAAGTTCAGATTTGAAGATCCCGCTTTCTTAGACGCCGAAATGGCGCTACATGGGGCAACTGCAGTAGCAACAGGGAGACAATCATCCTCTTGGATCTTCAGATCTGAAGACCAGCAAACTTTCCTGGAGGAGGATATCCTTTTGCGCTTGTGAGGGGAGAAAGATCCGTAGGAGGAAGACATGTACTCCTCGTACTTTTGTTAGTCGAACTCGTACTTAACCTCCGTATCAACCGGGATCAAGATCCTTGGTTGCAATACTATAGCCTCGACAGGGAGGCTATCGGCTCCCACTGTGGTCACCAACGTGTTTGGAGTGAAAGTTTGTTTGTTCATGACTGAATCCATTACAATTGTTTATCAATTACAATAGATTCAAAAGAGAAAAGTCGATCTTTTTATAAGATCTCTCACTTACACAAATAAAATAAAAATTACAACTCCCTTTAAACACACACAGAGGATATTTATCACCCGCTGCTTGCGTGAGATCTTTGCCTGTGTCGGGAATGCGTTAGTCTGTGGACCACTACAGATTAGATCCGGTTGATAGAAAAGTTAGTTAAGGTTTTTTACTTTATAAAGGAAGCAATCGCAGAAGTGACAATCTCGACCAAGTGAGATTACGACTCTTCTTGAGATCAAAACAAAGTTTGATACGGAGAAAAGGGGGGAACAGACCTTAGATCCTTCGAAAAGCTTCCTATTTATGCTGAAGTTCGACAAGATCTGCTAACCCTCCTCTGAAATTCATGCTCTACTCTTCAATTTGATAGCCTCGCCCTCTGATTTCAGATCCCTGCAAATGAAGGATCTAGGCTTGTATTTATAGGCTTTGGTTGTAACCATATTTAGGGATAGTTTCAAAATATTTGGGAGGCTCTAGAACAGAAGAATCCCGCAAAATCCGTTAAAAACTATTAAAAACGCGTTTTTGGCGTTTCTAGGTGCGAGCCACCTCATGGTGGCTCCGCACCGAGCCGCCATTTGGTGGCTCGCGGCCATGCGAGCCACCATTTGGTGGCTCGACCTTGGATTGAGCCACTGGTTTTGGCCGAGTCATTTTGACGTGACTCGGACGCCAGGGGCTTTTTCGGTTCATTCGGGATAGACTTGTTTCGCTGTTACGCGCATTTCGTCGTTTCATTGACTTGTCTGCTTCACTGATTCGCTTTATACATTTCATTAGCTTAGAGGTGGCTGATGAGCGTGCAGGACACTTGGAGCTAGCTGATGAGCGTGCGGGCCTATTGCAATGTCATTAGTGATTCGCCGCCTTGTTGTTTTGACGGCTCGTCGTCCCGAGCTACATTTGGGACCTATAGATAATTTTTGATGCCTACAAAGGATTTTAGAATATCTTTGTGGATAAGTTGTTAGAAATAATTTCATCATAATCATGTGTTTAATGATTTTGTATTCTTAACGATTCTGTTAATCTATGAAATCATATTTAACATTTTCGTATGTTTTACAAAATAATGAGTTTTCACAAATGTGAAGTGCTATTTTAGAAATTTCTCTTCAAACACATTCACTTTATATGCATAAACATTCTCCCAAGTTTTACTATTTTTTGAGTTGTTTTATTATTTTAAAATAAATTTAGAAATCAACTTTTTAATATTTTAGATATCTATTATGTCTGACATATGATCTCTGGGCGGTCGACCGAACAAGTATATTAGTCGACTGATCAGGTTGTTTTGCTTTCCCAAAATTCTCTGTAGTCAGTCGGTCGGCTATTTAACTCAGTTAACTTGGAAGAAGCATTTTTACAGTGTCCTTTAGTTACAGTGAATCAGTCGACCGATCAATAGAGTCAGTAGACCGAACAGTGTTTTCAGTCAACCGACCAAGTGTTTTTCAGTCGACAAACTATGTTTTATTTTTTCCCCAGAATTAGTCAACGGTCAAATGCTCAGTCGACCGATATACCTATCAGTCAACTGATCATATGTAACGGCTAGTTTTTTTTATCTATTTGAGAGGTTATAAATAGCCTTCAAGACTTATTTGAATAAAAGAGTCTACAAGAAAGTTTATCCATTTTGGCATTTTTGAGGAAGAGAAGTGTGTTTTTATGTGAAAATGAGTTTTACAAGAGAAGGATCTTGATTTCATTTTTGCGGCGTTCATATCCAAACCTCTATCTCTCCTTGTGTTAGAGAAGTTTTCGAAACTCTTCCTCTAGCTAATCCATATTTTGATTCTCATATATAAGCTAGATTTATTTAAGTTTAATTTCATTTTGCTCATTGTTTACACACACACACCCACTTGAGCTTAAGTATTCCACATCTAGTATAATCGGGTTGTGAGAGTAATTTATTGAGAGAACTTATTTTTCATTCTCATCTGTTTAGAGAACAAATTCCTTATTCGCACTAATTAATTAAACACATTGTAATATACAAGAACACTTAGAGAATTGGTTGGGAAAGATCAAGGTTAATTCCAAGATGTGTGGGTTGGTTGTAAATCCTAGGGAGATGTTATAATTCCAAACACTTGAGGATGGTGACACGGGTAGTCCAACACTTGAAGAAGTGTAGCTTGTGTGATTGACATTATGTGCATTGTAAAAGTTATCGGTGTTCTTTGGAAATTATTTTGTGTAGATTTTTGAGTAATAGTGGAGATCTCCTCGAGATGAGGAGCGGAGACATAGGTCGAGGGTTGACCGAACTCTGTGATCATATCTTGTGTTTGCGATTATTTTTGGCGCACTATTATTCTTTACATCTTGTGCTTGTGTTTATATTGCATATTTTCCTATTGTTTATCCTTGCATATCTCTTTGTATATCATATTGCTAGGATATTAATTTATAAGTTTTATTTTAGCATCGTAATTGGATTATATTAGCTTTACCTTATTCACCCTCCCCCCTCCCTCTAGGATACTTTCATTTGGTATCAGAGCTTGATGCTCTTGATTTGTGGCTTAATCACCTAGAGTCGAAGATCCTCGCTGTTATATCTTGCTAATCTAGTTTTATAATTTTTCTTGCTTGCATCGTCACCATGGATATACATGGTGCACCTAGTTTAGGCTATGCTATTGATGTTGCTCCTTCGTTCAATGCTTTCCTTTATGCTCAATAAACTTTTAGATTTAAACTATCTGCTAGATCTAAACATGTTGATTTATGAGAAGTAATTGATTGTGCTTATATTGTACCTACGTTGGAGAAATCAAAGTGGAGCAAGGATGATAAGAAAATGTTTATTATGAACAAGCTATTGTTAGAATTTTTACTTATGTCTTTTGATCCATCTATTTCTAATAAACTTGCTTCTTTTGATAGTGCTTATACATTGTGAAAACATATAGAGGCATCACGGCAACTTAGGGGAAATCTAACGCATTCTGGTGGATTCCGCTTCAAGTATAATTGTTGTTAACATCGGAGCATCTTCATGTACATGACCACTAGGCGATTGCCCTAGTGAGGTATGTGAGTCTGAATCTGAAAGTGAGCTATCTATAGATGAACTTGCATGTGCATATGAAAGGCTAATGAATGCCTAGAACAAATTTCATCAAAATTTCATGTGTTTGAAAAGCAAGCATGTAGAATTAAAATCTGATCATGATTTGCTAGCATCAAAACTTGATATCATTTCTCAAGAGAATGTCATTCTAAAAAAACAATAATAAATTAAAATTGAATCATGATGTTTTAATCTTAAAAATTGCTAGCTTATCTCATGATAAGAATGATGCCATGTTAGAAGTAAAAGCTATTAGAAATGAATTTAGTTCATTCAAGAATGATCATGTTTGCTCTACTTCTATTGTCAATACTATTGTGCCCAACAATGAGTTGAATGATATGAAAAAACTGTATATCTTCTTTAGATTCAACCTTAAATACATGCATTGACAATCATAAGAAACTTATGCACATGTGTACTAAGTCATTGTTTTCTTCAAAAGTCGTTTCTATTGATGATTCCATTAAACTTCAGTCGTTTACAATGAAATACAATGAAAAATAAGAAAATTACAACTTTCAAGAAAATAATATAAAAATCGTTTATCGACTTTTGCTTTGTGGGACTTTGTCTGTGCCGGGAGTGCTTTGACTCGTGGACCACCAATTCACAGATCGTGAAAGAGCTTGAAAGATTCTTCCTTCGTTTATCGAAGTAAGAATTTGAAGCGAATATCTTATCGATGTAAGATGGTCACTCTTCCAAAGATCAAGTTAGAGCTTAGATCTCTAGGAATCTCTAGGAGCTTTAGAACCAGTTATGAGGAATCAAGACTCTCTCTCTCTCCCCTACTCCAATTCACCAAAACCTCAAGTCTCTCTGCTATATTCTACTCTCTGTCCTTTGCTTCGTGTTTAAGAAGGTATTTATAGGGATAGGGGTGCACAACAATTGAAATGGGGGCAAAATAACTGACCAACCACACCTCCTTTGGGCGCGTCAGCCATCGCTGCCGGGGCTATTAGCTCGTCAGTGTAGGCTGGCACGGCTAAAGAGGTAGTTTCAGCCACGTTCCATCATGTTTGAAACCGTTCTCCCATGATTTTTAACCACTTTTTTCGTGGTTTAACCGATTGTCCACATCAGCACACGTTTTTTGTATCATGGCACCACGTGGACTTTGAAAAATCATCGTATAACTATTTTGTAACCGCCGCAGCAGCTCCCTGTAGCTTGCGCGTCACCAATAACTGCCACGGCTATGCATGGCAGCTATCACTGTCGCGGCTATGCGCGGAAGCTATAACTGCCGTGGCTATGCGCGGCGACCCGCACTGCCGCGCCCACATGTGGCAAGTTTGCGTTGTTCTGTGAATTCACATTGTTTTGTGTTTATTCACAGATCCTTTTGCTTCCTTTGGTCTTGTATGATCTTCCATGACTTAGATAATGGCGTTTATCATCTTCTCTTTATCTTGAGCAGTAATTGGATGTCTGCAAGCATTTTTTGATGCCTACAGATACCCCCTCCAAAGTATCTCAGACTTGTTCTTTTATAGAAGAGTCTGGGACACTTTGGATAAGATAGGTTTTACTTACAATCCCTTCAGTACTTTGTTGAGGAGATTGCATGGAATGGTCTGTGAATGGCTTTAATTCTTGACTTCTTCATCTTCTAGTCTACTCAGTGCTTTGTAGAATAGCTAAAATTCTTCCGGTGCTACGTTTATCACTTGACCGTTGTCGAAGTCTTGAATTAGAGCTGGTGTTGAAGAACGAAGGAGTAGTTTATACTCATATACCTTATCAGAGTGTTCGGGAAATAGTTTAACCTCGTATACTCGTTGGGAGGTTCAAGGAGATGCAGTTTATACTCATATACTCATCGGAGTCCTTAGATATGCATTCCAAACACAATGGGAAGTATACATATGCGAATACACTTAGAATCACTGTGGGCATGTGATGCTTTTGCGTGTCAGTGTCTACTGTCGTGCTAGTGCGCGTCAGTGTCGACTGACGTGCCAATACGTGCCAGTGTAGACTAATGTGCTAATGCGCGTCAGCGTCGACTGTCGCGCGCAGAGGCGGCCTAGCGGGTTTATAAATCAAGTGTTAGGCTTTTTTCGGGGTACTTCTCCCCGCTTCTTTGAGTTCGAAACCCTCTTAAATATCCTATAAAAGGTACCCTTTGGCTTTCCCCTCCTCACCTCTTCATATTTTGGTGATTCTGTTTGAGCAAGATCTAGGGTTTCGGGTGTTCTTGGTTTTCAAGCTTCTCTTCCGATTCTTCGACTCTACAGGCTCGGTTCTCTTCGTTTTCTGGTATAACCGCACCTAGAACTTTGTGTATTACGTTGTTTTGCTTATGTGTTTGGAATCACACCCGAAAACCCTAACTTTTTTATTTTTAGGTCATTTCCACCATGTCTCCTAAGAGATCTCGTGTTCCCAAGGGTAAATCAGTAGCCCAAGCGTCAGAGGAGATGGACGCCGTTGCTACATCGTTTGGAGGTAATTTTTTTCAACTTTTTCTTTGTCTAAAATTGATGCTTTTGCTTATATAACCTCGTTTGTCTCCTTTGAGAGTCATCTGGGAGAGTCGACGTCCTCCTTTGAGAGGATTGACACTATAAAACACATATCTTGTTTAATTAAGACATGTACCACGGCCAAAATATGAATTTGGCTCAAACTCATGGCTTTTCGAAGCCAAAAGTCGCTGCTCAGTTATCGCGACAGCACGTGCTGCCGCGGCTAAGCGCGGCAATAGACACTGTCGTGGTAACACGCGGTAGTAAACACTGCCGCAGTTACTTAGAGCAGTGAGTCTTGCTCTTTTAGCCTCTCCTTCGTCCAACTGTGTCCAATTTTGTTTGCAATCCACTTTCCTTCTGTAGCCTTTTCTGATAGAGAAGATCCTGGTCAGAGTGGCAACCTCCATGCTTCTTTCAATGGTGATTTTCTTATCAGAGAAGCTCGTCAGTTTAAAGCGGATTGTGCTGATAGTATTCCAGAACTGATTTATGAGGGAAACCGTCGCACATTGCGTCAGTTGCTGACCAATTCGACTCTAACACCTATTCGAGATTCTACCAAACCGCTAAGGAAGCCTGATTATTTGTTCGGGGACTCGATTGAAGATCCTGACACCCTTTGTTGTGGTCCTGAAGCTTGGATGAATGAATATGATGGGGACCTTCTGTTCCTTCCTTCGTTTCCCCGACACTATTAGATATTACAACTACGAAATTTAACCGTTTTGAGGAAGATGCCCTGGCATTTGACGGATGACCATGAACGTATCCATTGTGGATTCATTGGTAAGGATATCAGCCCTCCTGGGTCTAGTGGTCGATACACTATTCATGGTCTTCACCCAGGGGTACTTAGACCAGATAGTGGACCTCACAACGAATTAATGATAAGGGCCAACACAGTGAAGAATCGGCTTGCTCGGTTCAGCAGAGAGTTTCCTCTTAAGAAGTTCAGATGTTATGGATAGGTCCACTCATTCCTGGACAAATGGTGGTCTAGGATGACCAATTATGTGCTTAATTGCTAGGGTCAAGAGTTAGCTAACTTAGTATTAGACATCCCAATCCAAGCTAGCATGTATGGTCTCCCCATAAGCGTAGATCACTTTCTCGTTCTGTTCGAGTCTTATAATCCGGATACCAATACATTCTTCACCAAGTACGGGGAGTTAGGGCTTCCGCTCCATGAAATGATGAAGATCAGGATTACCAATAGGGAACACTCCCTACCAAGAATATTTTCCCACCAATCGTCAGCTTATGAGGATGAAGAGGACTGGTTCAGTTTCTTACGATATTCTCTGGGAATTAACTTGTCATTACCAGACAGCAATAGCCAGGATCGAGGTAAAGAGCAAGAAGGCAGCTCAAGTTAGTCTAAAGCAGTTTGCCGATTACTTATTCTAGAATCTCAAAAGCTCAACTGGTGAAGCAGTTGCGAATCACCTACCCTGACTCCTTCTGATGTTAATAAACTAATCGTGAAGATCGATGCTCAATCTTACACAATTGGATCATCCGAATGTGGTTTTCCAAGGGGTACGAAATTCAAGACTTTCTTATGGCAAGCCACGAAAAGGATGAAACCTGAGACTCTCCTCTCCGGCTACTTGGCCATATGGTTAAAGAGGTGTGTAGTGCCGCATCAATCTTTAGATGCTCTTCCTCTCAAGTTTCTCTTTCCTGCTTTCCAACTAGCCGTCGGAGGTAGATTATCTTTACTTTCCGCCATGATTGCTGACATCCATAGCGGTCTACGCAACCTATCCAACACCTTTACAAAAGTGGATGCTCAGCCTTCAAGTAAAATTCCCATGTCAAGGGTTGAACTACCATACACATATTTAATGGCGTGGTTGGTCCTCCATCGAACCGACATGATGTCAGCTCCTGACGTATCGGATCCAGAAATTCCTCTGCTGCAACTTTTAGAAGGATGTAAGTGGTTGAATCCTTCCCAACAATGGTCTGACATGGTGAGGTTGTTCAGGAACGCTTGGTGTTGGGAGTTTTATAAATGTTTTCCCTGATTTCCTGGTGCACATAATGACATGCTCGTTGATGAGGAAATGCCTCGGACCAACAGGACTTCTCTCAACATGAGTGGTTTTCATTGGCTCATGAACATCTGATCAGGTTATAATGTTTTCCGGTCAAGAAATATTTGCAGAATCAAGCCTTACTTTCCTTGCCGGTTTGCGCGACAATTTGGCTACGATCAATTGTATATCGGGAATCCCCACAAGTGGCTAACAACCTGCGAAGGTCTTATCGATGGAGTACGAGCCTGGTTTTGGAATGTTGTCGGCTATACTGAAGCTTAATTTAGCTTACCTGTTGCTGAGCCTGAACTTCATACAACTTTTCTCTACTGCCGATGGTATTAGACGCCAACATGCCCGTTACGAAGAAGAAAATTTCTGAAGTAGAAGTGGAAGCTGTAGTCTGAAGAGTTATACCTTCTAGGAGAGGAAAAGGGCCAAATATATCTTCCCGTAAAGGAAAGCAGATAGTTGATTCAGAGGAGAGTGACGAATTTGAGACATCTAGTGAGGAGGATGAGACCGGAGATGAAGCGGAAGCTAATATTCCTCCTTCTCCTGTAGCTCGCAGAACTCGTCGGGTCTCTCCACCTAAATCACCAGGTTCTCCTTCAAAAGGTATACAAATAAAGGAAAAGAATATTCCTTTGTCGTCTTCCAACAAGATGACTGTCAGATGGCCTGCGTAGGAAGAAGAGGAAGAAGAAGAGGAAGAAGATGTCACCACGCTCATTAGCAGAAAGAGAACCCGATTTCCTGTTACTTCCGAGGCCCAACCCCGCCCTGCTCAAGGAACTGAACTACACACGAAGTTTAGCCACGAGAGTTTTGAGGTTCCAAGAGATACTCGCATATCGAAGAGGATTAAGAAGACTGCCCATCGACAATGTAAACTTCCCCCATTGTTCGAAGAGGAGTTTACCCAATATCTTTCGGTTGACGAGGGAGGTAAAATTTTTTCTTCATTTCCCTTTCATAATTTTATCTCCGAATATTTAACTCTATTTATTTTCATTCTATCGCAGGTGGGCAAGAAGAAGGAGAATTTATGGCTGAACCCTCTTCCCCTGGCTTAATGGATATTGATGAACCAAGTTTCATTCAACAGGTACATAAAGCGATGAATGAAGAGCCTATCAGTATGGACACCGCCGCTCCTCCAGTCACCGCATCGACCTCGCCGACTACCAGCACAAGTACAAATGTAGGCTACATGTGTTAGATGTAGGCTTATCTCTAATAAAGGATAGAGATAACATCCCTCATGCATGAACGACATGGATTTTGAAATGTAAGTAGGTTATGTTTCCTATGTAGGACAACGAACCCAATATTATAAAGAAAGAATTGAATATTCTATCTTTCAATCTCTTGTTTGTTGGTAGAGATGAACCCAAAAATCGGAGAGATAATTTTACATTCTATCTCCTAGTCTCTTGTTTGTTGGTAGAGATGGACCCAAAATCAGAGAGGAAGAATTTTATATTCTATCTTCTAGTCTCTTGTTTGTTGGTAGAGATAAACCTAAAATCGGAGAGGAAAAACTTCATATTCTATCTCCTGGTGCAAAGGAAACTCAAAGCGGGATCTCCACTTAGAGAATCCGGACCGGTTTGAATAATCCTAGCTGTCATAAGGTTTGATTATTCAACTTGAAAGGGGACCTCTCGTTCGTGGAATGAATCGAGAGGAGATTTTGGTTGTGGTCCTAACTGTAGTAAGGTTTGACCAAGTGGGAGTTTGAGACAATCCTAACTGTTTAAAGGTTTGATCGCTCAATTTGTAAGTGGTCCTCTCGTTCATGAAAAGAATCGAGAGGGGATTTTGGCTTTGGTCCTGACTATAGGAATGTTTGACCAAATGAGAAATGGGAGCGCGGTACAAGTAACGATGAAAATGATGACTTGTATCTGTTATTCAATAGAAGTTTGAAGGATTTTAACCTATGACGGATTCTGGTGGACCCATCATCAGTTAATTCGATCGGTGAGGGATTTTATGGTGCGGGTTGTGAGTCATCGAACTTCACCCGCAGTCATACTGTAGGAGTTTTGTGAGGAAAGGCCAACTGTATTTTGTCGTTGGATCTCATCTCAACAAAATATTTGGAAATTACTTTGGAAACAATTAGATGACTACAGTAAAAGAATCTTAATGGATTATTCAAATGATCAGTTTCTATTTGGAATAATCAGCTGATCTCGAGTTATCCTAAAATTATCCCACATAGGATTCTCTAGGAACTTTCCGTTTTACATAGGTTATCCTGAACATACTACGGATAGTACTCTTCAGGAACTTCCCATTTATTGTCATCATTAATTTGTTGCCCTCTTGGGTGATCAGGCGATACGCACCGTTTGAATAGACTGTTTCTATTACTAACGATCCTTCCCATTTTGGTTGGAATTTTCCTTTCTTCTTGGAATTGAGAATCATGGGTCTCTGAACAGCCAGAACTAGATCTCCTTCCTTAAAGCTTCGTCGTCGGACTTTTTTATCGAAAGCCCGAGAAATTCTAGCTTGATAAAACTCGATCTGTTGCTGAGCTTCCAAGCACTTTTCATCTAACATCTCTAATTCCTCAAGACGTTTCTGGTGATGCTCTTCCGTCATCATTCCCGTTGCGAGAGCGATACGGAGGGAAGTAATTTGCATTTCCAAAGGAAGGATAGCTTCGCATCCATATGTTAAGGAATATGGGGTTGCTCCAGTTGGCGTACGGACTGTTGTACGATAAACCCATAGAGCCTCACCCAGTTTGTCGTCCCAATCTCGTTTATTGACTTTTACCAGTTTTGCAAGAATTTTGATAATAGTCTTGTTGAAAGCTTCGGCTAATCCATTAGTTGTGGGATTATAAGCAGTCGATGAGACGTCTTTAATTCCGAATTTGCCGTAGATTTGATAAAGTCCTTGCTAACGAATTAAGGACCATTATCGTGCACTATTCACCTCGGGACACCATACCGATATATGATGTGGTGTTTAATGAATTTGATGACATCACTCATCTTTACTTCTTTAAGTGGAACCGTTTCTGCCCATTTCGAAAAGTAATCGGTGATTGCCAGAATGAAACAGTCACATTTAACCGAAGGCGGGAAAATAGGACCTACAATATCCATTCCCCAAGTTTTAAATGGCCATGATGTTGCTGAAGGGTGTAGATGCTCCAGAGACTGGTGTATATATTTGCATGTAGTTGACACACTTGACACTGTCGGGCGTAATCTACCGCATCTTTTACCATGGTAGGCCAATAGTATCCTATCCTTCTAAGTCGATCGCAGAGTTTGGGGCCGGGCTGATGTGCACTACATATGCCGTCGTGCGCTTCTTTGAACGCTTCTTCCGCTTCTCTATTAGATAGACAGCGAAGTAATAAACCATCATATGAACGCCGATACTGTTGACCTTCTTGTTTTGATGATGATTTAACAAACAATTTACTTCTAATGTTGTTTGTCTAGTGTTTGTGTTTTTGTATTTATTCTAGGCAAACAACGTAATTGGAGGATGGATGGAATTGTGCTTCAACGATGATATCCAATGGAGGTTGGCGGAATGTCGGTGAAGCCTTGCTATTCAAAGTTCAAGATCCAAGTTCAAGCTTCATCCGCGAGATTACCAAGTCAAGCTTATTGAAGATCAAGGTCATTGCTTGGGTAATTTAGTTTAGGAATTTATATTATGTGTGTTAGTACTTTAAGCTCAATCATATACACACATAAACGTTTTGGTTTTTGTATATATATAGTTATATATATACATATATGTTATTGGTTTAATAATTTTCGAGTTTATATATGAAACAAATGAATAGAATTGGAAAATACTATTTTGTTTCATGTTTATATGCCTATATATGATTTCATCTTTAACAAGCTTATATTTAATGAAATCATATTTAGTGTTTTGAATATATTGCATAGAATATGTAATTTCATGAAAATATTGTATTTCTAGGTTATAGACTTCATAACAACATGTTATATCTTTTATCAAGACTATACAATCATTTCATAAGGTTTCAAAATGTTGTTTAAGTCAAAATATCAAAATATCAATTTTCAGGTTTTCATGTTTTTTGAACATATTTATAAAATGATGATATTTTTTATTTGAGAAGTTCTTTTTCGAAACCAGTCATTGTAGCATGTTTATTATCATGTCTACAATCATTCCCTAAAGTTTTATATTTTTTGGAATTTATTTGATATTTTTAAACAGCGTTTTAAAATCAGAAAAACAGTTTTCTGTTTTCTGTCATATCCGTTTTCGGTCGACCGCACCGGTCGACCGAACCTGAGTTCATATGTTCTCTGGGTGACAGAGAGTCTGTCGGTCGACCGGTTCGATCGACCGATGAATATTTCCGGTCGACCGACGAATTTTCCGGTCGACCGACAAGGTCTTTTTCTGCTTCCAACGGCTAGTTTTTTGACCGTTGCCTTGGGGCTGTTTTTGTCTTTTGCTTAGGTTTTTGGCTGAGTTCTTGGGAGGTTATATATACCCCCATTGCACTCTTTTCTCAGATTGATGATAATGTTTTAAAATAGTTTAACAAGGGCTTAAACTTGTTTAGTGTTTGTTTAAGTTTGGTTTAAGAAACTTTTAAGCAATTGAGGGTTTGAGTTTGTGAATTCAATTTCACAAGAGCAAGTGGAGATCATCCTTTGGTGTTTGAGCATTCACTCTTCTCCTACTCTCTTGTCATCTTTAGAGAAGTGTTTCTAAACTCATCTAGCAATTTATTATTTTGATTATAATTTCATAAGCTAGATTTCATATTGAGTTTAGTTTAATTGTTTTATTGATACTCTTTGTTCACACACAACCTATTGAGCTTATTGTATTTACATTCATAGTATAATTTAGGATTGTGGGTTTGTGACATTGAGAGTGAGCTTAATTGTGTTCTCATCCATAGTTGAGAACAATCATTTGTTATATTGTGCTTATTGTGAGATTCACTTTGTAATACACTTGTACACCGAGTGAGGAGTGTGTGGTGAGAGTCGGGGATCGTCCCAAGAGGAGTGGCGTCGGTTGACGTGCCTAGGGAGAGGTTGTAACCGAGCACTTAAGGGAGACACGGCTAGGTCCAACACTTAGTGGGTGTAGAGTGGGATTACAATAGTGTGTTGATTGTAAAGTTTTCGGTTAGCTAGAAAACCGAGCGTGAGGTGTAAACGTTATTCGGGTGAACGTAGAAAACCCGGTTGTGATAGTGGAGTATCTCCTCGAGGTGAGGAGCGGGGACGTAGGTCGTGGGGACCGAACCTCGTAAACATATCGTTTTGTTTGTGATTGCATTGGCGTTCTTATTCTTGTTTTCATATCTCATATCGCCTTTGTGCATTGCTCATTTCTATATCATCCACTATCTTGTTTAGATTGTTTATCCCTTGTGTTAGTTTTTATATCCTTGCACATACATTGTCTATATCTCTTTGTTAGGATATATCTTATTGTTTATATATCCTTGCATATTTTTCTATTATATAGGATATATCACCTTGTGTATGTTTGCATATTCTTGCACATAACTCTTGTATATCTATCTTGCAAGAATATAGTTGTTAAGTAATTTTTAATTGGCATTTAAATCGGATTAGATTAGCATAAGACCCTAATCACCCCCCCTCTAGGGTCTAACAGATACAACATTTGTGTCGTGGCGTTGTAGTAAAATCTTGGTGCTCTGCGTCGAATCGAATCCCTTTCTTTAATATCTTCAGGTAAGATACCATGTAGGACATAATCGATGATAGGAAAACGCTAATCTCAAACTTCAGGTTCAACTGTTGTTGAGTGTACTTCTTTGATATTTGAAGTGTAAATCGGCACAACAAGCTGGTGAGTTCTCACTGTAATTAATTGTTCTGTTTCGGGAGGCTGAGCCAGAGATACCGACAATGCCGCCAATGCGTCTGCATATACATTTGGAGACGTAGAACGTACTCGATGAAAAATTCTTCAAACGAGCTTGCCATCTCGATGGCTATCTGGTGGTATGGAATCAGATCCTGATTTCTAACTTCATACACTCCTCGTATCTGATTAACCACCAATTGAGAATCGCCAAAAGCTTCAAGGTATTCGACTCCCAGCTCTTTGGCAAAATTAAGCCTAATTATTAATTCATTGTACTCGGCCACGTTATTAGAGCATGGTTCGGTCAACGAGTATGCTCTAGGCAAGACATGCTTTTCCGGGGAAACTAAAATGACCCCCACTCCTGAGGAAATTTTAGAGCATCCGGGTGCGCTCGCCACATTGGTTGCCCAAGAAGCCCCATCGAAATATAATTGTCACACTGGCTGATGTGAGGTGGTATTAACTTCGTGAGTTTCATCCGGCAGATCGTCGTATAACTCGGCTATATCTTTGGTAGGGTTTTCCGCCAAAAGATCACAAATAGCTTGTCCCTTAACTGATTTTTGTTGCTTGAAATACAAATCATATTACAATAAGAGTAAAGCCCATCTGGCTAAATGCCAATTCATAGAGGCCGGTTGGGTCATGAATACTCGGATTGGGTTTATATTAGAAATGACATAAATTGTCTGTCCAACTAAATAATGTCGTATTTTTTAGATTGCGAATACTAATGCGAGGCATTCTTTCTCGATCATTGGATAACAAGATTCAGCTCCTACTAATGTACAACTCAGATAATACACAGCTTGTTCGTGATCGTTATCATCGTCTTGTGTGAGTAATGCACTTAACGAATGGCTCGTCGCTTTGACGTAAATCAAAAACGGTCTGCTCGATTTCAGTGCAACGAGGATAGGTGGATTCACTAGATATGTTTTAATATCTTCGAACGCCTTTTGACATGCTTCATCCCAAATGAATGACACGACTTTCTTTGTGAGTTTGGAGAACGGTTAACATTTTCTGGATAGGTTCGATATAAACTGACGGATATATGCCAATCGACCTTGCAGCCATCTGAGTTCTTTAAGATTTCTCGGGGGTTGTAGTTCATGTATCGCCTTCATCTTATCAGGATCGATATGAATACCTTTTATAGTGACGACGAACCCAAGAAATTTACCGCTGGACATTCCAAGGAAGGACTTAGTCGGGTTCATCTTTAACTGATGAGTCCTCATAAGATCGAACATCATCTTCAAATTGTTAATGTGGTCGTTTTTATCACGACTCTTAACGACCAGGTCATCAATGTATCATTCAACGGTCTTCCGAAGGTGCTCTTGAAAGATCTTCGTCATTGCTCGTTGCTGCGTGGCACCGGCGTTCTTCAAACCGAATGGTATAACAGTATAACAAAAGACACCGAGGGGTGTTCTGAATGTTGTATGCTTTTCATCATCCGGGTGCATCTTGATCTGATTATATCCAGAAAATCCATCCATAAATGATATTCTCTCGAACCCGCATGTGTTGTCAATAATGACATCTGTAATTGGTAGAGGAAAGTCATCTTTAGGACAGGCTGTATTTAGATCTCTGAAGTCAATATAGATTCTGATCTTTTCATTCTTTATAAGGACTGGAACGATATTGGCCAACCATTCAGGATGTTGTTCTTCTCTAACAAAGCCCGAATCAATCAGTTTCTTGACTTCAGTTTCTATTGCCTTCATAATTTACGGATAAAACCGTCTTTGTTGTTGCTTGACAGGTTTAACATCCGGTTTAATGTTAAGCCTGTGCATTGCCACTTTTGGATCAAGTCTCGGCATATCTTTGTAATTCCAAGTGAAAACGTCAATATACTCTCTAATAAGGACGATTAGTTCTTCTTTCTCATCTGGTGGAAGATCATCACTGATAAATATGGGTTTTGGGTTAATTTCGTCACCCATATTATTCTGGACTACTCTATCCTCAGTAGGAGGTTCTCTTTGTTCAAATCGATCACCGTATTGAACATTCGTGGAGTGTACCCAGGGGTCTTCCCAAGTGGTTAATTGATCATCTTCTTCTGTAGTAGAAGGATCGACTACGGTCATGTACGACATTAATCTTTTGAATGTTTCTCCGATACTAGTGTCAGAATCCCAAGTTGAAGTATTGGATGAACATTCACTTTTATTTGTCAGCTGGTTAATGATTTGCCAGCAATATTCATCATCAGATGACGAAACATAACCCAGACCTCTTTTATGGCTGTAGTAATTGTCCGGCTTTCCTTTTGGTACATAGGCAGGACGGGGTGGAACCCTGACACCTTGACCAAAACGAAGACCTTCATTAAGTGTAAGGTTATATCCTTGTTTCCTCATGTAGTCACTTGCTTGTGAACTATATCGAGAGAAGTGTCGTATGGGTTCTTCATCATCCGAATTAGTGTTAAAGAAAAGATAGGGAGTAGGGGATGGTTCCCCCTTTCCAAAGACTATTTCTTTTTCACCCCTGTCTTTGCGAGTAGGATCATAATTGTTCCGAATGAATTTTGGATGTGTTTCATCGTCGTACAAGACCAACGAAGTGGCATGTGTAGACTAGGGTTGTCATATAATTCCTGCATTATATTATCAAGACAACGCGAGTACTCTAAATCATTATTTATTATTTCATCGGCGAGTTGCCAGTTACAACTTTCATCCGATGATTCATCATCATCAAGATTGATTATAAGAGGTTTAATGTCATTTAATACAAGACCTTTACTATAATCAAGCCCAGCTTTGGTATCAGCTTCTTCTTCGTTGTCCGTACCATGGGCCGATGGTTCAGTATCGGATTCAGCACCATAAAGAAGGGAGTCAGTAAAATAATTTTCTAACCCCTTAAATGGTTGCTTATACATGACCACCATCTTAACCTCATCATTAGTGTCAACATATTTCAGACACTGATGGAGGGTGGAGGGAACTATAAGATTACTGGGAATCCATGGGCGACCCAACAGTAAGTTATAGGAAGTCTCCGTATCGATCACATAACAAGTAACTTCTGACTTCAAGTCTCTGAGTTGACACTTCACCCGGATTTTTCCCAACGGTCTTGACCCACTAGTATTGAATCCGTAAATGACGGTTCCTATAGAGGCCAGCTTGTTGGCGAGGATTCTGAGGTGGTACATCAACTGAAGTGGCATGATGCTAACAGCAGAACCCGGATCAACTTGAATCTGGTTGACAATGCTTGAGCCGATATATCCGGTGAAATATAGAGGCCTATCATATTTTGAATTCTTCACTTGCATGTCTTCTTTGGTGAAAGCGATGCAAGGGAACTTTGTGGCTGCTAGGTTGCAATGCTGGAATGAAGACTCTGGCTCTTCAGGGGCTGGCTTGATTTGGGTAAGGAGCACATCCGAATCAGCTAAGCCTTCTTGTAATGCTTCCCTAGTATCCTTTGAAAGGCGTAATAACTCGTATAGCGTGACCCTTACTAGGATATTGGCTAACTGAGTCATAACGTCAAAACGGTATTGAGAATTCAAACTTTTCGGTTTATCCCTTCCAATCGGTCGATTGAAATGAGACTGCTTCGGAATTTGAACTTCTTTGTGTTAAGGTTCTTTTTCCTTTTGGTTGGCAACTTTTTGAGGTTTTTCGGTTGCTAAGGGTGGAGTTGTAACAACCCCCTGCTCTGTCAAAGTCTTAGTAGGTACAGCTTTCACTACCCCCTACTCAGCTAATTGCTCAGATGCACTCGGGTGGTTAAAACGGTATTCGTTTCCACTCCTAGTAGCGAAAACTTCCTGCTCTTCCTCAGAAAGCGGTAAAGCTGGGATCTCTTCATCATTATATTCGGGAATTGCCGAGGCTCCGTAACAGGACTTCTTTTTTCCCTTGCCTTTTAATTTCTTCTTTGATGTGGATGTCGTCCACTTTTCATCTTCAAGCAAATCCGGATGAACCCAAAGGTTTTGGCCATTGGGGGTCGTGTGTGACACAAGCCCTTTTTGGTGCTGTCCATGAGGGTCATTGTTGATGGTTTGCATTTTGACCTTTGATACTTGCTTGGCTTGAAACCAGGATAAATGAGGTGATCCGAAGCTAATAGACACCGCATTTGCACCTACTTTCTTCTCTTTTGGTTTCGGCATCACGATACCAACATCGATTAATGTTTGTATTTTGTCTTTTAAGACATAACATGCCTTAGTGGGATGGTGGACCCTTCTGTGATATGCACAATACTTCGGGTCGTTAGTCTTCTTTGCTTCTTCTTGGTTCGTGACTGGTGGAAGTTTGATCTTATTGTTATCCAATAAATATTTGAAGATAACCAAAACCTCATCGTCTTTGAAAGAATACTCTTTAGGGAACCTGGGCTCCGAAGCCTTAGGCTACCTTGAAGGCTGTTGATTCTGGCGTTGTGCCAGTTGAAATGATGATTGTTGTGGTTATTGTTGTTGCGATGTTTGATGAGCATCAACAGTAGTCGTGGATCCTCTTCCTCTACCTCGAGGGTTGAAATTTTGTTTTTGAGGATTAGCTGGTGGCTGACCCCTCTCTAACTTCTTTCTCTTGAGAAAATGCTCAGCTTATTCGCCTCTCACCTTTAACTCTTTCCATGTTTTAGAGGGCACAACCCCAATGACTTCTAGTACATCCAAAGACAAGTTATTATGACATGTCTGAAGAATGAACTCCTCCATGAGTGGATCCCGACAGTTCACTGCCTTGTTCTAGAATCGCTTGACGAAGACATCAACTAACTCCCCATCTTTCTGCTTCTCGTCTAGCAAAGTACCGATGGAGACCTCTGTATCATCGTCGAAGAAATTAGTGAGGAACAATCCTTCCATATCCTCCCAACTAGTGATACTCCCCGGCTTAAGACAGCGGTACCAATCGAAGGCGGGTCCACGAAGGGTTCCTACGAATGACCGGACCATCAAAACTTTGTTTCCAGATATTACGCTAAGATGCGACTTGAAATAGATCAAGTGCTGAGTGGGTGAACCCCTGCTATCAAAAGGAGTAAAGTTAATCAAACTAAATTTTAGGGGATAAGGAAACAGATCTCACTCCCTCGGGTATGGGTATAGAATGCCCATTTTCTTTACTTCCTGGGACGTCATCAGAGCATTGACTTTGCTCTCTAGATCTTGCATCTTCTTGTCCTCTTCCTCACTCTTCTTTAAGTAGATTTGAGAAGGTTGAGTAGATGACTTAGTCAGATCGCTTCCCGAATTGTCTTTATCATAAAGAGGATCAGCGAAGATGGTTTCATCCTCGTCATGGTCATTAGTGACCTCGGTTATACGTACAAGTATGGCATTACGTTGGCTAGATTCAGCCTTTTGACTTGACTCCGGTTGGTGTTGTTGGGCCTGCAAATCTCGCATCTGCTGCATCGTCAACTCCATCTCAGTTTTGATTTCAGCTCTAATTTCTTCGTGTTTTTTAGCTAATGCCTCCTGTAGTATCTGAGCTAATTAGTCAGGTGTAATTGCAAATGATTCTCTCACTCATCTAACACTGGATGCTGTATCATCCGAGGTGACCGCAGAACAGGTATCTGAAAGTTCCTCGTCTGAAGATAGACCTTCATGCATTTTTTTGTAGTCTCGACGCCGGTTGGCCCTTCGTTGTAGCCGTGACATCCTTTGGGAAAGACCCTGCTCAACTCTCCCTCCTAGAGAGAAATCAGGATCTAGGTTAACCAAATGTTGCTTTCCTCGACCGGTCATATTAATAGTGACCTCTGGGAACTCATCTTGTTGAATTGCAGGCTTCTTCTTGTTGAAACGCCTCATTTTAGATTTTGACGTTTCGGTGGAAAGTCTTTGAAATACTGAGACTCTCGTTGGTTCAGTCTTGGAACAACCGCATTCCGTCAGTACTGCCTTAATAAGCCTTTCATATGCACAATGAGACTTTGTTCCTCGAGCAACTCTTTTTCGTGATTTATTAGTTTGATAGTACAGCTCATCATTACCATGATTCGATCAACCTATTTTTTGCTTTTGAACCTTGTTAACATGCACAGGACGACTAGTTGTCGCCTCTGGGCGATCCAAGGTTGAATTCTTAAATCCACCGCCTTGTGGGCATGGAGTCTTCACAGGCCCTAAACGAGAGTGAATTGGTATTTCTCGATTTGGACTTGTTCAGTTCTGACAGGAGGATATTTACGACCCCCTGCGTAAGAAACCACTAAGGGTTTATTTGCTGGATTCAAGTGTTCTTTGATTAAAGTTTTACCTCGCTTATCAGGTAAAGGACCGAGACGATCCGCTATTGTGACTTTGAATTTCGACAAGTCAGGACTGACCTAGGGCTTCACTGGTGATGGAATATGCACAGTTGTAGCAAATAGGGCAGGAGCGGACGCTGATGGAGTCAAAGAGATGATCTTGTGAACCTCTTCTTAGCCGTGGTAGGGTGTGATGGCGCGGTTGAACGGTGTGCCACGACAGCGGAGACTGCCGCGGTTGGAAGAAGTGTCGCGACGGTTGTGACTGCCGTGGTCAAAGGTCTTGCCGCGGTAGTATAGACTGCCACGGTTGAAGGGTAAATTTTTCCTTTGTGACTCTTGAGCATCTTTGGTTTTGGGAATCCAAACCTTGCAATTCTTTGGTGATTTTTTAGACACCATTTCCTTCTTCCCTTCTTGCGTTTGCTGACGAAGGGTACAATTACGAGCGGCGTTTATACAACGCTTTTGTATGCGTTCTTTGAGGATTGAACGTGCTCTTTTGACGAGGGTCCATTCCTCTGTCGTAAGTTGTGCAGAAATATGAGTGTCTTGCTTTTAGGGCAACTGGTTTGTTGTATGCTTTCTCGACTTTAGCTCCGTATAGTAATGGACCCCATCGGTTTGTTGTAAGGCTTTAGCCAATTAACAGGCACGGTACTGGCGTTGTCTCTGACAAACCCTCTTCGTCAGCGCTGGTAGGCCATGATTCAATGACTCCTTAAGTGGTGCAGGGTCATTGAGAGCAGAAACTTTGCAAGCAGAATTTTTAACTGTAGTCTTCATCGGCGTCGAAGACTGGAAAACCTTCTTAGAAGATGAAATCTTCCTGCATTTGCGAGACGAAGAAGATTTCGAGGATGAGGATGACAATACTCCTCAAACTTTGCTTGATCGAACTCATATTCGATCTCCTCATTGATCACGATCTTGATTGGCTATGACACGACAGCCTCGGCAGCGAGACCGTTGGCTCCCACTGTGATCGCCAGTTTGTTTTCTTCAAAAGTCATTTCCATTGATGATTCCATTAAACTTTAGTCGTTTACAATGAAATACAATAAAAAATAAGAAAATTACAACTTTCGAGAAAATAATACAAAAATCATTTATCAACTTTTGCTTTGTGGGACTTTGCCTGTGCCGGGAGTGCTTTGACTCGTGGACCACCAATTCACAGATCGTGAAAGAGCTTGAGAGATTCTTCCTTCGTTTATCGAAGTAAGAATTTGAAGTGAATATCTTATCGATGTAAGATGTTTACTCTTTCAAAGATCAAGTCAGAGCTTAGATCTCTAGGAATCTCTAAGAGCTTTAGAACCAATTATGAGGAATCAAGACTCTCTCTCTCCCCTGCTCCAATTCACCAAAAGCTCAAGTCTCTCTGCTATATTCTGCTCTCTGTCCTTTGCTTCGTGTCTAAGAAGGTATTTATAGGGATAGGGGTGCACAACAGTTGAAATGGGGGCAAAATAACTGACCAACCATACCTCCTTTGGGCGCGTCAGCCATCGCTGTCGCGGCTATTAGCGCGTCAGTGTAGGCTGGCGTAGCTAAAGAGGCAGTTTCAGCCATGTTCTATCATGTTTGAAACCGTTCTCCTACGACTTTTAACCACTTTTTTTATGGTTTAACCGCTTGTCCATATCAGCACACGTTTTTTTTATCATGGCACTACGTGGACTTTGAAAAATCATCGTATAACTGTTTTGTAACCGCCGCGGTAACTCCCTGTAGCTTGCACATCACCAATAACTGTCGTGACTATGCACGGCAGCTATCACTGCCGTGGCTATGCGCGGCAGCTATAACTGACGCGGCTATGCGCGGCGACCCGCACTGTCGTGCCCATATGTGACAAGTTTGCGTTGTTCTGTGAATTCACATTGTTTTGTGTTTATTCACAGATCCTTTTGCTTCCTTTGGTCTTGTATGATCTCCCATGACTTAGATAACGGCGTTTATCGTCTTCTCTTTGTCTTAAGCAGTATGTGGATGTCCGTAAGCATTTTTTGACGCCTGCAGTCATGTGCTACTACTTCCAAACCACCCGTTCACTATGCACGTATGTATAGAAAAGTTTACAAATGCTCTATTTGCGGTCGTATTGCTAAATTTTGCTATGATGCACAAAAATCTATTATTACTGATATTATTGCTCCTTGTGCATCTCATCAAGTTTTTTCACAACATACACTCACATACACCCATTGCTCATCTCAAACATGTTGATGTATTTAAATGTGAATTTTATGGTAGACTTGGTCATTGGGCGAAGTTTTGTTTTGATTTGAGAAAAGTTTTAAATTTGCAAAATTCTTCGAAAAAAACCACCTTTATTTGAAAATGTCTCTCATGCATAATTAAATGGTCAACAAAAGTAAGTGCATCCATTCCATTGCACTTATTACAATACGAGGGGTTATTTGCGTGATTTTTGCTATGACCAGATCCGTGCACTAAATGCGCCCTAATGGGATCATAACCCAATGGCATCGGATTATATTGATAGGGGTCATGTCAGTAAACTCTTCAGCACCAAGTGTTTGGGTGCCAAAACATGTTTGATTTTAAAACAATTTTATAGCATTTCTGTTTTCATGATTTAAAAAAAAAGGTGATATTTGTTTAGATTTTAAAAACAAATTGCGTATAATTTTATAAAAGCTTTAAAAGAAGATATTTTCATTTAGAAAAGAACTTTGTATATATATATTCATTTTTGGATATAACAAATTGTGTTTTAAGTTTTTTCAATCATGGTTTATGTTTGAATGTATAATGAATTTTTCTTTTATGTCATCAGTTGACTGACTTATTCATCAATCGACCGATTTCTGACATTTTTAGTCGACCGATTCCTGGTCAGTTGACTGACAGTGAGTTATCTTTACTGAATTGTTTTTATCAGATTTTTTGGCTACAAACCCGACCCATTAACTATCCGTTTAGATCTTTCTTTAAATCCTACACGTTGAATTTATTTTAGATTAATCCTAGCCATCTATTTCCTCTATATATATAAACTCAAACCCTATCTTTCATCTACCAGTCGATTCCAAAACCCTATCTGCTAAAATCTATTAGTCGACTAACAGGATCGTCTAGTCAACCAATCAACCCCAACTGATAAAAAATTGTTGCTGTTGACTCTTGCTCATTAAATTTTTTCCTCTCTCTCTCTTTTAGTTGTCTTTTAATCTAGAATTGTCTAGGATCTATATTTCTACACATCATGTCAAACCCTAAACATCCTAAATCTGGTAGAGCTGATAATTCTGCATCCTAAGTTTCACATTATGAACGCTACCTTCGTAACCCTCTACTTATTGATAAATATCATTATATTTGTCAATTACCTATTTTTCCTGGTAGATTTGTTAATTTTCCTGACTTTACTAATTATCAACTACACACTTATTTTGAAAAAGTTGGGTTGTATGACTTACTCACTCATACTAATCAAGTTCCATATTATCTGAATCTTGTTTATCTATTTTACACAAATATGCAACTTAATCAAACTAATAATAGCACCCCTATTCTTAAATCCTATGTTAAAGATTATCTTATAAATTTTTCTAGTGATGAATTAGCTAAAATCCTTAACATTCCTACTAGAGATTCTTTGCTTGAAGAGTTAGATCTTGATGACTCTTCTATTAATTTTAGATATATCTTCTAGGCAATAAATATCCTATGTCTAACAGCTCTATCACTTCTATTGCCAAACTAATTGCTAGAATCATCTCTTATAACATAATTCCTAAAACTAAGAGTTATGATCATTTTTCTCATGAATTGATGTCTGTTGTATGTGCAATTTTTGGCAATCTTGATGTTTAGTGGAGTAAAGTCATCTTTTATTGTATTGCTTGTAATCATATTAAGTTTCTTCCTTTTGGGGTTCTTCTCTCTCGTGTGTTCAAACATTTTAACATTGATCTAACCAATGAGCCTGCTATTGTGCGTATTCATGAACTGTTTGCTTGCACAAGTCTTACTAGGATGAGGCTTCTAGAACCTCCACCTTCAGTTTCTCAAACTCTTGTGTCTGTTCTTGTTTCCGAATCTTCATCGCGTCCCTCTACCTCTAGGACCTGTTCTTGTCCTGCTCGTGCTTCTAGTTCCAATCCTTCTAGTATCCCTACCACTTTAAACTACTTGGTTGATAGGATTAAGAGCATTGAGATTAGGCAGGATGAGATGATGAATAGACAAGAAGAGATGATGAAGGTTCAACGACAATTGATGAACATGTTCATAAACTAATATTTTTTTGATAATTTTAACTTTTGTATTAGGTTTAAATCTTCGTATTGACTTTTGTTTATGAACTATGTCTTTGTATTTGTAGTTTGCATGTATTAAGATGCCTTTCATGATGATATATATATATATATATATATATATATATATATATATATATATATATATATACACACACACACACACGATACACCCTCTTTGCTTGGATCGGACAGGGAACTTCTATAAAATATCTTTCCACTCATTCATCATACTATAAGTCGAAGTCACGGCATAGGGGGGCTCAGAATAAGAACGTCGTGGTGGTGCTACGAGATGGTGATTTCTCGTGTAGAAGAAAATAGATCCGCAAACCTACTGAGATGCGAACCGATCGACCAGTATCTAAGAGAAGAAAAGTTGTTCTTCTATCTATCGTTCAAGGGCAAGGGGAGAACATGTAGCGGCTTGCCTAGATCGCGTATTTCCCACGTAGCTCGTCAGTCAAACCAATGATTCTCTTCTCAAAGTAATAGAGAGAGTTTTTTCCGGTATGTAGTGTAGTTCCACGAGCTAGGAGTGCATCATCGGGGTAGGGCGAAAATGGGTCATCACTTCTGCTTTCTTTTGTTTGTATCCAGTCCGATGTGTGTCTTTGTTTTTAGGCTTATCTTATCCGAGGGCTGCTGTTCTGGGATAGAATGAAAATGATAGTTTTTTACTATAGATCTCACATCGAGAGCAGCTCCTTCTTGTTTAGGGTCGATCTTCCTCCGACTCCGAGGAATCAGTCAAGCGAAGCAGGAGGCTACCCTTGCCTCGACTCACCTCTCTCTCTATGAAAACCCCTCCATTGAGGAGACCAGAAGCTCCAGGATGAATATGTCCTGGATTTCCGGATTCATTCTCATCTTAATCCACCATTTCAATTTTAGGAATCTACAAAAACATTAACGGAAGAGCTCATAATGATCTTTGAGAAGATCACAAGGTGCTGAAGTGGCTGGAGGGGGGAGGGGGGATCCGTAGGTTTTTGTGAAAGGGATGCTCTTATCATGCATGTTATTGCTGATATGATAAGAAAAATCGAATTCCTATATTTGATGTCGATTCATCCACACTTCCATTCCTTGCAGAGGAAAGCTAACTGCTTGCTGGCTGGGAGCTGTATGAGCGGTAACTGTAAAACCCTAAAATTTTAAATTTTTATTTTTATTTTATAATAAA
>BQKN01066191.1:140844-196576 GCA_022839385.1 Asparagus kiusianus
TGTGTGTGTGTGTGTGTTCTCTTAGGTCACTTTGAATCTAAGTTGTGTTTAGTATGTTTTTATATGTCTATTATTCTATCTCTCTTTTCTATTTTTTATGGATGCGAAAGGGGAAGAAGAACTATATGATATATGTCTATGTGATATGTATGAGTTCTGACATATATATGTGTATGTTTGCTCATATTTAGCTGTCTTATTTTGTTTGATATATGCTCTGAGACTTTTTGATATGTGGGCTTTTCCTTATCTGTTTTATACTCAACGTGCTTATATGTAGGGGGAGCTTTCGCTCTCTTTTTCTTATTCTTGCCCCCATTTTGATGTTGTCAAAGGGAGAGAAAAAGCGTCTGCTGTTAGTACGTATCTCGTTGTTGTTTGCTATTGGTATCATGCATGGGTATTCAAAATTGTATATTCATTAGTTTCATGCATATTTTCTATACTCATTGTGTAGATTGTTTGTCGTTATCAAAAAGTGGGAGATTGCTAGGTCTCATGTTTTTGAGCCTATTGTCTAATCTGGTTTTGATGATTAACAAACAATTCCTAACATTATTTTCTAGTATTTGTGTTTGTTCGCCAGCCTTCCTACACAAGCATCCTGTTGGAGGTTGGATGGATTTGCACTTTGACAATGACATCCTATTGGAGGTTTGATGGAAATTCGACTGAACCTGTCGTCATTCAAGTCAAAGATACACTATCGTGCTTCATCCATGCTACCAAGATCAAGCTTCACAAAGATTCTTAGCTTGGGTATGGTGTTTGTAGCTTAGACATTTATTTTATGTGTTATACTTAAAGCTCAAACCATACACACACACATTATTTCTATTTATCGCTTTCATTGTTTGTTTCTCCTTGTTAAAGGATTTTTAGAATATCTTTATGGATGAGTTGTTTGAAATGATTTCATCAGAATCATGTGTTTAATAATTTCATATTCTTGATGATTCTATTAATCTGTGAAATCATGTTTAACGTTTTTGTATGTTTTGCATAATAATGAGTTTTCATAAATGGGAAGTGTTATTTTAGAAATTCCTCTTCAAACACATTCATTTTCATATATATAAACATTCTTGTAACTTTTACTATTTTTGGAGTTGTTTTACTATTTTAAAATAAATTTAGAAAATTAACTTTTCAGTATTTCAGGTACTGTTATGTCTGACATATGACGAGTATATCAGTCGACCGGTCATGTTGTTATGCTTTTCCAAAATTCTCTCTGGTCAGTCGACCGACTATTTAACTCAGTCGACTTGACAGAAGTATTTTTATAGAATTATTTAGTTACAGTGGATCAGACGACCGACCAGTAGAATCAGTCGACCGAACAGTGTTTTCAGTCGACCGACCAAGTGTTTTTTAGTCGACCGACTATGTTTTATTTTTCCCAGAATTAGCCAACGGTCGAATGCTCACTCGACGGATATACCTATTAGTCGACTGATCATATGTAACGGCTAGTTTTTATTTTGATCTGTTTGAGAGGTTATAAATAGCCTTCAAGACTTATTTAACTAAAAAGAGTTTTACAAAAAAAAAAAAATTTAGCCATTTTGGTTACACGTTTTGAGAATGAGAAGTGTGTTTGTTTATGTGAAAAAGAGCTTTAAAATAGAAGGATCTCGATTTCAATTTTGAGGCGTTCTTATCCAAATCTCTATCTCTCCTTGTTTTGGAGAAGTTTTCTAAAATCTTCATCTAGCTAATCCATATTTTGATTCTCATATATAAGCTAGATTTATTTGAGTTTAATGTTGTTTTACTCATTGTTTACACACACACCCACTTGAGCTTAAGTATTCCACATATAGTACAATCGGGTTATGAGAGTAATTCATTGAGAGAGCTTATTTTTCATTCTCATCTATTTAGAGAACAAATTCCTTATTCGTACTTATTGATTAAATACATTGTAATATACAAGAAAACTTAGAGGAGTGGTTGGGAAAGACCGGGGTTAATTCCAAGAGGAGTGGGTTGGTTGTAAATCCTAGTGAGGTTGTAATTTCAAACACTTGAGGAAGATGACATGGGTAGTCCAACACTTAGAGAAGTGTAACTTGTGTGATTGACATCGTGTGCATTATAAAAGTTATCAGTAACCTTTGGAAACTATTTTGTGTAGATTTTTGAGTAATAGTGGAGATCTCCTCAAGGTGAGGAGCAGAGACGTAGGTCAAGGGTTAATCGAACTCTGTGACCAAATATTATGTTTGCGATTGTTTTTGGCACACTATTATTATTTATATTTTGTGTTTGTGTTTATTTTACCTATTATCTCATTGTTTATCCTTGCATATCTCTTTGTATATCATATTACTAGGATATTGATTTATAAGTTTTATGTTGGCATCGTAATTGGATTAGATTAGCTTTACTCTATTCATCCCCCCTAGAGTGTACTTTCAACTTGTCCTATCCCATCAACTATTTATCAGAAGATAAAATCATCAGTGTTCTTTTGTTTCTTCCTTTTTAAACAAACTATCTCTCACAAATATCAAACTCAAAGAGCCTTGCATAAATTACTTTTTCGTGACATCACCCCATTTGACTCAAGTTTCTCTAACATATATCCTACTAGATCTCTTTTACATTATCTTATTCATAAAGGAGAACAAGAACCATTCAACCTTAGCTGCTCACTTTTCTATTGATTACTTTACGCGAGGAAATAATTTATACTAGCAGCCATTTTCTCTCCCCTTAATTTCTTTAACCCTTTCCTATGCAAAGTTGTTCCATGCAAATTCTTTTATATTCTTGCTTGTGTGCTATCTCTAAAGAGAGATATTTTTACAATCACCTATTTCATAGCGTGTGCCCATGGTAACAAGATTTTTCATGGCCTACTCAAACCATCATCCGCAATTCAGTGTTTCCCTCTAACGATATTGTCTCCAACAGTTGGTCCATTAGACTATAAATATTCTAACACACAAGTTGATCCACATAGATCTCCTATTTCAGTTCTATTGATGCTCGATATCAAACAGCCAATTAATCCAGAAGAGGGTTTTTGCGGGGTGGTGAAGGATGATGGAGAGCTCATTCCCTTCTCCAGCTTTACGCCTAGTTCTTAAATGAGGGTCTGATGTCTGTGCTGCACAAACAGAAATAACTCGTGAGAGGATGGGGACCGGTCCCTATGGCACCTCCGACGATCAAGTCAGTTGATAAACATAAGATTGAGTGGAGTTTATAGTTATGCGTTCTTATGCTATGTGCATTAGAGATTATCATCTCTCAGATTGGATGAACTAGAAGATTTAGATTGTTATTTGTTTCTTGCCTTTTTTGGATTCTTTTTTACTTACTTTGCTTTCATAGGTTGTCCCTAGCTTTCTGATGGTGAATAACATCCATGTATAGCGTGAATGTACATGGTAGATTGGTCATTTCGGTCATGCAGAATTGCGGTGATAAAGCGTGAGCTGGAAGATGAGTCACCCCTCTCTTTACAAGTGTCGGCTGGCGACTGGAAGGGAAGTCATTTCAACATAGGAGATGGCATCTTCGCGATATCCGGGAAGTGACTTATGAGCATGGCAGAAGGTACGTGGGTATGCTGAGTCGTCCCTTGCTTTACAGGTGTCGACTAGCGACTAGAGGGGAAGTCACTTCATTATGGGAGAATGTATCTCCGTATTTTCTGGGAAGTGATTGAACTAACGAGTCATAGAGACTTTGTCAGGCTAATATCTGGATAAGACTTGTTCGAGGTAGACTGAGATGTCGACATTTGCTCAGGGGGAGAGGCTTGAGGCCAGTGTCAAGTCCTCAACTTAGTCGACAGTAAGAAACGTCCCTTAAGTCGTTTCTGAGAAATGCCTAGTGAGTGGTCGAGTGCCTTAAATAGGGTCATCCTTGGTAAAAGGGTCGACCGGCACCGCCTTTCGTGTCGACTTAGGAGTGTCGACCTGTCCAACTGAGTGATACGTCATCTTATCTCAGCTTAATAACCGCCTTTTTGGTCGATATAAAGATGTCAACTCGTCTGGCATGTTAGAATTTCTCGTATCGGATAGTATCGCCTCTTATGTCGACACTAGGGTGTCAGCTTGATGAGTCGATGGGGCCGAGATCTCTATAATTACACATTGGGTTTATACTTTGGTAAGGTACCAAGGTCTTGTACTCTAACCATGATGGTCGAGTAGTACTGGAGGATTCGACCATATGCGGTGCCTTGGGCTTACCTTAATAAAGAGCCGAGGGCTCGATACTCAACGGAGGAGTCACTGTGCCTTGGGCTTATCTTAATAAAGAGCTATGGTCTTGATATTCAACTTAGGAGTCAAAATGCCTAGAACTCTTGGGAGTTGACTAGGACACTTATCATATCATTTTGTGAATACTGTATCTTGGGTGAGCGAACACCATAACAGTTGGCCCCTTTCACTTAGAGTTGGCTTTTAGTCAACTCCAAGAGAAATAAGATATGCTTTAATCAATACAGGTGTGTTGAAGTCGAGAAACTAAGAGGTCTCGATCTTAGAGACGTGGCTTGTCCTGATTGGACATCTATTGTTAACTCCATTATTCGTGGCTAACGTGATCACAAGATCTGAACCGTCTTTTTAGGAGATGAAGCATCATGGATAGAAGGGAGGATCTTCCACATTTTGAGTATTAGGGCGCGGGGTATTAAATGAGGGTGGCGCTTCACATTTCGAGTGAACCGCTTCAGATTCTAAAGTGGATCTGGCCTGGTTGTTTCAAAAACTGCTGCGTCTTTTAAAAATCCCTTTGTATTCTTCCTTGAAAGCTTATAAATAGCTTTTTGATGATAAGATAGCTCTTTTACGAACCTTTGCTCTGGAAAAATTCCCAATATTTCTCCAAGTTTCTTCTAAGAAGAAATCTTCTATAGCTTCTCAAGCTTCAAACTCTGACCATAGTGAGGAGAGTCTTGCTGCTCTTTTCCTTATGCTCTTTTCCATATGGACAATTTGGTGGGATTATATGATGAATACAATATCCCTCGGACTCTTACTTTGGCGGTGCCGAATATGAGCGAGTGATAATCATATTTTATTACAATTTTATACCCTCATTATCTATTTTATATAAATAAATATACCACTAATAATTGTTTTTATCTTTAATTGCAGGTTAATGAAGAATAAAGCTTAAAATCCCATCTCTTAATAAAAACTCATGAATTAAATGAAGAACACAGGCAAGAGCCAAAAAGCCCAAGCCCAGAATGAAGCTGAGTAGCCTATAGAAGCCGGAGAAAATAAAAAAATCAAATATGAAAAAAATATATTCAAGATGGTTGGCCATAAAGAAACGACGATATCTCTCAATCCGGAAGGCGGAATTTAACATATAATATATGAAAATCGCCTATCTCAACGAGACGAAGCCATCCGTGAAGGCAGAATTTTGATAGGGCATCGATACCAGCATCGATGTAGGTATCGATACCGATATCGATGCCAGTATCGATGCCGATATCGATGCCAGTATCGATGCTGGCATCGATACTGACAATTCTGTTACGAATTAAGGGCTGATTTTTGATGATTTTGGATAAGATTTTAATCCAAGGGCTCACATTCATTGATGTTTACTATAAATAGGGGTAGAGAGTGAGGGGTTAGAGGTGTAAAAATTTTTGTAACTCCTTTTAGAGAGGAGGGCTACTCTTAATTGAGAAGGCCTTCCAAAAATTATAACTTTTGTTGCAATTAATAAAATAATTTTTTCACCACTTTAAATTTTTCTCTTCTTCTCTTTGTTGGATGATGAAGATGAAGATGAAGAATTATTTAAAGGTTTGCATTTTTCTTTTATTTCTTTTTTATTTTAGCAATTTATTTTGTAGTTAGATTTTAATTTCTTACACTATTCACCTTGAGGCTAGAACCCTTTTGGGTTTAGTTTTTTTTTGTTTATTTTTATTTTATTTAATTCGTCTTTAGGCTAGAACTCTCTAGGGAATCACCCTTTTCTCAGAAGTGGGTTCAATTGTAGATTACCCATATCTATAATTGAATCCACCATCTTTAATTTCTTGCAATTTCTTTTATTCTTAAATTTTGTTCTTCATACTTGATTTTTTTATTTTTTTCTTGATTTTATTCATTTTTTCCTTCTTGCCTTATTGATCACACTCATTCTTTGTCACATCCACTCTCACTTACATTTTACGCCGCTTTACACACTATCACTTTCACTCTTATTATCTCTCCACAATCATATTTATTCATCACTCCTATTTGTCACGCACACAACATAAGAACCGATTTTATATTTTCTCCTACAAAAACACATTCCTCGTGGGATCGATATCTTTATACTATAACTTGACACAGTTGTGCACTTGCAACCTTTTTGGTACATGTTTATGCCGCATCAAGTTTTTGGCGTCGTTACCGGGGAAGATGCTTAAGTAGGTTTTAATTATTTTGGTTCTTTAACGTGTGTGTTTATTGTGAAGGAAACGCTTGGAGCTTGAAGATCGCGGATTGGAGAAGTAGGATTTAAAGATTTGCTTTCGGGTAAGTCTTCTTTCTAGCGTTTTCAATCCTATCCCTTTTAGTTAACTTCACAATTAGAGACAATTAGGATTTAAAAAAAATTTATTTTTTGTTGACCATAATAAAATCCATCTTTCACTTGGATATTAACTAACAAGATAATAAACTCAAACAATTTTCCCCCTTCTCATAGTTGTTTGATTGTTAACCCTAATAAAAAATATAAAGATTTTTTTTATCATCCTTTTTAGTCACTTTTAATTTTTAGGGTTGCATTTCATATAGTGTAGGAATTCACCAAAGTGATTGTAGCACTTGATTTGGCACATACTTAAAACATTCTTAAGGGCAAAACCCCTAATCAAGATAAGGTAAGGGATTTCACCACCCTTTCCTTGGCCCACAAATCACTAATTCCTCACTTCACAAATCCAAGCCTTCTAAAACTCATTAGACATTGGTCCCTAAGGATTCGAGCTCAATAAGGAATAAGAAATCCTTAAGTGAACCGGTTTAAGTTTTCTCAGATTAGTTGGTGTCTAAGGCAAGGTTTAGGGGTTGCGTAAAGCGCTCCGCAAGGAAAGAGGTACTTAATTGATCTTTGATCACCCTCTAGTACTATCCTTACCTGGCTAACTACCTGGGTAAAACTTTAATCTTTTCACTGTAGGAGTTTTTGGTTAGGAGCTGGTCTAGTGAGTTAGGCTAAACCCTAGAATTAGAGTAATTGAAAAATGATTGTTTTGATTTGTTTTAGTTGGGATTTTTCTTTATCCTTTTCTTCTAATAAAAAACTAATATTTTTCTTTCTTTATAAAAAAAATAAAAAAATAAAAAATAAAAAGAAATAGTTTTGGTGTATGCAACAGTGGATTAGGGATAATACACGTCGATTAATTCGCTTTGAACCAATCATAGAAATGGAGCATCCTAATCCACCCGTTCTTTATGATATGTGCTATCCCATACGAATGCAATCCCCTCTTGCATTAGGCTCCCCGAAACAAATGGAATAAATTTTGAGCTTAGACCGTATTACATAAACATGCTTCCCAAATTCCTTCGAAATAAAACAGAAGATGCATATATTTTTATCTTGGAATTTGAGGAAGTATGTATTATGATAAAAATGAGAGAATTAACAAAAGATATGATCAAACTCAGATTTATTTCGTTTGCTCTCAAAGACAAAGCAAAAAAATGGCTGTATAGCTTACCCGTAAATTCCATCACTACATGGGAGGAATTTATCATCGTTTTTCTTAAGAAATTTTTTCCTATCTATAAAACGGTGAAGCTAAGAAACAATATCATGAATTTTAAGATTATCTCGGGAGAACCCTTTTGGAAGTATTTTGACCGGTTTCAAGATCTTCTCATCCAATGTCCTCATCACGGTTTAGAAAAATGGCGATTGTACCAAATAATTTATGAAAGATTAGATTATTCTGCAAAAACTTCCTTAGAATCAATGTGCCACGGGGATTCATGAGGAAAACCGCTGATGAAGCTTGGGAGTTTTTAGAGAGTCTTTCTGAAAAAACCATGCAATGGGAACACTGTGATGACCGAGTATCATCAGTTCCCCAACCCAAATCCAATAGTATTTCCTTAAAGTCGAACATTGCATCTGAAGCTAGGATGGCCACAATCATGCGTAGGTTAGAAGCTTTAGAAATCAAGGAAAGAGCCCCGGCTCAAATCAATCAAGTTTCAGCCTCAGGATGTCACAACTGTTTGTCACCATCTCATATTTCAGAAGAATGTCCTCTCTTAGGAAATAATCAGCCATTAGAATAGGTCAACGCTGCATTCCATCGTTCTGCAAATGATCAATTCTCTCCAACCTATAATCCAGGTTGGAGAAATCAGCCTAACGTTGCATGGAATCAAGGAAATTCTCCCGGAACTCAAAACTTTACACCCGCTTCGACCCAACATTTTCCTAGGGGAAACACAGTTCCTTTCAATTCTCATCCATAATATCAACAACCCAATCTGCTGTATCAAAATCAGTCTCCTCTTCATCAAGCTGTAATTCAGACTCCTCACAATCTAGATCAGGATAAACGTCTTAATGTCTTGGAAAGGGGTTTGGAAACCATAATTAAGGCCTCCACTCAAACCACGAATATGTTGACTCAAACGTCTAGCACTCTGAATTCCTTTATGCAATCAACCGGACAAATGCTCAATTCCAACACTCAAGCTATAGCTAGATTAGAATCCCAGCTTGGTCAACTAGCTAGTGACGTGAGTGAAAGAGAGAAAGAAAAATTTCCGAGTCAACCCGTGGTCAACCCTAAGGACATTGGATGCAGTTCATCCTATGAAGCCCAAGTGAATGCAATCCATTCACTTCGGTCAGGTAGACAGGTCGATAATCAAGTAAGAACTCCTCCAAGTCAAACTATTGATCCAGTATAAATTCCTTCTCCTTCTCCTTTTGATGAATCTATTCAACAATCACCCTCCTCAGATGACCAAGAACATGAACCCGAACCTGAGCCTGCTTTTGATAGGTTTAGACCAGTTGCGCCTTTTCCGGATAGACTCAGGCCTAGGAAACACTCCCCTCAAGAGGAGAAGATCCTAAAACATTCAAGCAGGTTAAGGTCAATATTCCTCTCTTAGATGTAATTGAACAAATTCCATCTTAGGCCAAATTTTTGAAAGAATTATGCACTAAGAAGAGGAGAATAAATGTTCCAAAGAAAGTCTTTTTAGCCGCCAATATCAGTGATATGCTCTCAAATCCCATACCTTTGAAACGTAAGGATCCAGGTTCTCCTATCATTTCATGTGTTATTGGTAATACTCACATTGATAAGGCGCTTTTAGACTTAGGGGCCAGTGTCAATTTGCTTCCATATTCAGTCTACCGGCAATTAGGTCTAGGTGTACTGAACCTAACCCTCTGCACTTTGTAGTTGGCTGATAGATCTGTCAAGGTTCCTATGGGTGAGTTAGAGGATGTTCTAATTAAGGTTGAAGATTTTATTTTTCCAGTAGATTTCGTAGTCTTGGAAACACAGCCTGTTTCCAATCCCAAAGGACAGACACCAGTCATCTTAGGACGACCATTCTTAGCCACTTCTAATGCTCTCATCAACTGTAGAACTAGTCAAATGAAGCTGTTCTTTGGGAATTTGACTGCTGATCTTAACATGTTTAATCCAGGGGACCAGCCAAATAATCAGCCTCTAGAAATAAATTACATTCAGGAAAGATCAGAAGAAGAAGAAGAAGATGATGATGAAAAGTCTGATTTGAGTTTTGAGGAATTTTTTGATAGAGAGTTAGAGTTTTTAGAAGAAGCAGATCAGGTCTTTGAGAATAATGAAACTGTGTTAAACATTTGCTGCTTTGAATTAAATTTTGAAGAACTCTTTCTTGATGAACTTAGATTCTTAGAGAATAATCAACAACCAAATTTCTAGAACTCTACAGAAGAATTGGTTGTTAGAAAACAAAACTTCACAGTACAAGAGTCTAAGTTCATTAAGAAATGTAAAATGCATGACATCAATAATACCTACCTTACTTTGTTGCAAGAATCATTAAACACCCCGAAATGCTTGGAACTTCACATTATTGATTATATCATTCTGAATTTATTTAAAATCCGGGGAAGAATTTTCAACAATAATGTAGGATTCAATGTAGAATATGAGCTCTTCGTGTTGAATACTTCATTCTACATTATTTGTTTTGTTTATTTTAGAATAAAAAAAAATTATTCTTCTCTCATTTGAGAGTTTCTTGTTCAGTTGTAAAAAAAAGGAAAAAAAAAAAGAAAAAACAGAAAAAAAAGAAGAAGAGAATAATAAATTTTTGATTTTATCCTCCTCAGACCAAAGGTAATTGCAGATTTTTATCAGCTGATCAAATATAAGTGCTTCACTTCTTATCTGCTTTACTTTGTGCATCATAGAGTGTATTGAGGACAATGCAAAATTTAGGTGTGGGGTGGGAATTAGTTAATTTTTCTTTTTTTATATTTTTTGTTGCATTTTTGTCATTTTTTTCCTTTTTTAAAAAAATTATAAAAATATCGTCACTTGCCAAATTGATTGAGTTATGTAATAATTGATTTATTTGATAAATTTTAAATTTTCTAATCTATTATTTACTCAAGTTCACCTTTTATGATAACTCTAAATAAAGTTCTTAAGAAATAATTTTCAAAGTAGTATACTTTACTTAAGCCTTAACTTAGATTTTTATTTAAAACAATGGAATGCATGCTTAGCTTAGAGTTAAAAATAATTTTTCAAAGTGGCTTGACTCACATATTTTTTTAGAATATATACACATATACATATAAAAAAAATTTGCAAAAACAAGAGTGCGAAAAATGGGCACCAAAAAAACTCTTAAATTCAAGATGATTCTATCTTATAAAGCCTAAGCTGATCGAGTAATTAAGCCCAAGGAGTATTTCCATACTTAATGACCTAAGTCCAATTGGGTTAGGAATTCATTGGCTCAAAACTCGTTAAATGGTCGCTTAGAAAGCCCGTTAAAGTAAAAAAAATCACTAAGGAAGAAAGAGTTAAAAATAATAATAATATAAAAAAATAAAAATAATAATAAATGGTTTATACATAGTTATATTTGTATATATGGTCTCGAAAAATATTTTAGATCAAGCAACTTGAATATTATTTTAAACAAAGAGTTAGCATGTTCTTTTCAAAACTTTTAAATTAAATTTCTAAGTTTGGCTTGGTTTTGTATTGCTATAATGAGAAGATTTCTAGGAAATATACCTTAGAGTTATATATAAAAATGTTTTCTTGAGTAATAACTAGCTTCAATTATCAAGTAAATGTAGTTATTTACTAGCTTCTTTAATTTGGCAAGTTGACCGAATTTTATGGGTATATTCACTGTAAACCCTCACGAGACTACAACTCGTCCACTAGGGTAACCTAGGGGTTTAAAGGCTTGTTGTATGCCCTAAATACAACCGCGATTCCTGCGAAAGTGAGTTAAATTTTCTTTTATTTTATTTTCTTTGCTAGAGGACTAGCAAAAGTTTAGGTGTGGGGGTATTTGATAATCACATTTTATTCCAATTTTGTACCCTCGTTATCTATTTTATATAAATAAATCTACCACTAATAATTGTTTTTATCTTTAGTTGCAGGTTAATGAAGAATAAAGCTCAAAATCCCATCTCTCAAAAAAACCTATGAATTAAATGAAGAACACAGGCAAGAGCCAAAAAGCCCAAGCCCAGAATCAAGCCGAGTAGCCTGTAGAAGCCGGAGAAAATAAAAAAATCAAATATGAAAAAAAATGTATTCAAGATGGTTGGCCGTAAAGAAACGACGATATCTCTCAATCCGGAAGGCGGAATTTAACATATAATATATGAAAATCACCTATCTCGACGAGACGAAGCCATCCATGAAGGCAGAATTTTGATAGGGTGTTGATACCAGCATCGATGAAGGCATCGATGCCGGCATCGATACCGACATCGATGCCGGCATCGATACCGACATCGATGCCAGTATCGATGCTGGCATCGATACTGACAATTCTGTTACGAATTAAGGGCTGATTTTTAATGGTTTTGGATAAGATTTCAATCCAAGGGCTCACATTCATTAATGTTTACTATAAATAGGGGTAGAGAGTAAGGGGTTAGAGGTGTGAAAATTTTTGTAACTTCTTTTGGAGAGGAGAGCTACTCTTAATTGAGAAGGCCTTCCAAATTTATAACTTTTTGTTACAATTAAAAACATAATTTTTTCACCACTTTAAAATTTTCTCTTCTTCTCTTTGTTGGATGATGAAGATGAAGATGAAGAATTATTTTAAGGTTTGTATTTCTATTTTATTTCTTTTTAATTGCTTATTAGTTTAGATTTATTTCTATGCTTGTAGTTAGATTTTATTTTCTTGTTAAATAGCCAAGAGGCTAGAACCCTCTTGCCTTAGATTTATTTTATGCTTATAGAGTAGATTTATTTTTTTGTATTTAATTCTTGTAATTTATTTTGTAGTTTAGATTTTGCAATTTATGTTGTAGTTAGATTTTAATTTCTTATACTATTCACCTTGAGGCTAGAACCCTATTGGGTTTAGTTTTTCTTTTGTTTATTTTCATTTTTTTTTGATTCGCCTTTAGACTAGAACCCTCTAGGGAATCACCATTTTCTAAGAAGTGGGTTCAATTGTAGATTACCCATATCTATAATTGAATCCACCATCTTTAATTTCTTACAATTTCTTTTATTCTTGAATTTTGTTCTTCATTCTTGATTTTTTTTATTTGTTTCTTGATTTTATTCATTTTTTCCTTCTTGCCTTATTGATCACACTCATTCTTTGTCACATCCACTCTCACTTACATTTTACGCCGCTTTACACACTATCACTTTCACTCTTATTATCTCTCCACAATCACATTTATTCATCACTCCTATTTGTCACACACACAACATAAGAACCGATTTTATAGTTTCTCCTACAAAAACACCTTCCTCGTGGGATCGATATCTTTATACTATCACTTGACACGGTTGTGCATTTGCAACCTTTTTGGTACATGTTTATGCCGCATCAGCGAGCTAGTGTACTACCATGGCGAGGGTCGAGTGCCGCAATACTTAGCCCATTTGGAGTATGCCGTACGGCTGCCCTTGTACCCTTTTATTAAGGAGGTGCACACTACTCTAGGGGTCTCCCCTTCCCAGTTCTATCCGAATGTAGTGGGGATTCTGGTGACTTTTATCATCATCTGCCATCGTGTTGGAGTCCAACGAAGCTTGCTTGGGCATTTGATCAGCATGGGGTCAACTGAGAAGGACACACATTACTCTTTCCACTATCGTGGTGAGTTCCAGCTTGTTTTTGACTCTTTGGAGTTAGATGAGGACTGGAGGAGGTAGTTTGTGTGGGTCTATGGCGGTGACAGCATCTTCGCCTGCTCGGACTGGCCGAAGGCAAATGAAGATGTTTTGCAGCCAGTTACTTTCAGTGGCTCTGAGATGATGGATCTAGAAAAGATTCATTCTTATGTCAGGCCCCGATAGAGCAATACTCTATTTATTGATGTGCTCTCCCAGACGGAGAGCATGTCTATGATTTTGTCTTCCACCGGCTTCAAGGTAAGGACGAGGGTTGACAGGCGGCACTTAATTCGACCAGTTAGGATGGGTCCACTGATAACTCAGCTTAACCGCTTGGAAAATGTGGGATTAATAGAAGAGTCTTCTTCTGGCAGGGAGACTACGGCCCTAGTGGTCGAGGTAGATGCTGTCGGCCCAGTACTAATCCTAAGGCGTCTCGTCACCCTGGAAAGGAGTCGATTGGGGCAAATGATGTTGTCGAGGGGAGAGCTGAAACTCCGTCAGACCAAATAGAAAATGGTGTTGACAGGAGGATTTTGGAGAATATGCCAAGTATTGGCATACATCAAGCTCTTCTAGCTTGTCTAGCTCGGGGGACATCGTTAGGATATGCCCTGTTCAATCGACTTGAGCGTTCCCTGGAATGCCAAGGAGGGCTGGCAAAGGAGAATTCAGCCAAGGAAGAGGTAGAGAAGAGAGTCGCTGTCTTGGAGGCCGAATTGACTCACAAAGAAGGCATTTGGCACTAGAGTTTGGATGAGAAGGAAGAGCTCCTTAAGAGCTTTCGAATCCAGTTCTCCAAGCAGGCGTGGACCATCAAGGACCTTTAAAGGGAGATGGTTGACCTACAAGCAGAGGCCGAGTTCAAGAAGCGTCGTAGGACGACGGCTGAGGCAAAGGCTCATTCAAGTCGTTTATATCTTGAAAAGATGAGGGAGACTTTGAAGAGCTGCAATCAAAGCTTCAGACTTCCATAGCCCTTGTTGAGAAATTGAAGAACCAACTCGCTCATCTAGGTTCGGAGCAGCATAAAAGGAGGGTGGTCGATGACTGGCATCATGGTCCTATAGGGAAGGCCAAAGTAGCTTTAGCATGTAAAGCTTGGGTTGATTACTTCCCCTCCTTGGTACCTCGTGACTCACATCCGACTCTAGATCGCTTCTATCCTTCTTGCGTCTCTTGTTGTCTTGAATTTTTCTTTTCTCTTTCAAATTTTTCTTTTCTCTCTTTTGTTATAAAAGAGTTTGTAATGAAGTTTACTCTTATTGAATAAAAATTAACTTTTGTCTTCATTCTTGAGCTTGCCTTCATTGTTTGCATTCTTTTAGCTTTGTAGCTTAACTCTTGTTTGAGGTGTCAGCTGAAGTGAGTTAGTTGTAATGTATCGACCCGTACTGGGGACTTATGACAACTAGTTCACTTGATGTCTTATTCTGGCTGAGTGTTTAATTGACCAGAACTTGGCAGACGACTACTTAAGTTATTAGCCATACGTTTAATATTCGTACCTTAGGTTTATGAATACCTTTTTGGTAGAATGGCAACTCTGAGGTTGGATGCTTAGGTCTTCATAATCCCCGCAAGGTCGAGTAGTGACTGTGGGAGTCGACCATAGAGTTATGCCTTTGGCTTACCTTGATTAAGAGCCAAGGACTTGATATTCGACTGAAGAGTCGTTTTGCCTTAGGCTTATCTTGATGAAGAGCCAAGTCTTGATATTCGACTGAGGAGTCATTATGCCTTGGGCTTATCTTGATAAGGAGCTAAGAGCTTGATATTTACTGAGGAGTCGTTATGCCTTAGGCTTATCTTGATAAGGAGCTAAGAGTTTGATATTCGACTGATGAGTCGTTGTGCCTTGGGCTTATCTTGATAAGGAGCCAAGGTCTTGATATTCAATTGAGGAGTCATTGTGCCTTGGGCTTATCTTGATAAAGAGCCAAGGGCTTGATATTCGATTGAAGAGTCGTTATACATTGGGCTTATCTTAATGAAGATCCAAGGTCTTGATATTCAACTTAGGACTCGAAATGCCTAGAACTCTTGAGAGTTGACTAGGTCTTTCTTTCCCTTAAGGCCAAGAGATGGTTGTAGGAGTCGGACGAAGGGTTGTGCCTTAGATTTATTCCTGATAAGGTACCAAGGGCTTGTCCATGATGATCGATGAGAGATAGAGAAATCGACCATAAGTTGTGCCTTAGGCTTACCTTGATAAAGAACTAAGAGCTTGATATTCGACTGAGGAGTTGTTGTGCCTTGGGTTTATCTTGATAAAGAACCAAGGGCTTTATATTCGACTGAGGAGTCATTATGCCTTGGGCTTATCTTGATAAAAAACCAAGTGCTTGATATTTGACTGAGGAGTCGTTGTGCTTTGTGCTTATCTTGATAAAGAGCCAAGGGCTTGATATTCAACATGATGGTCGAGTCGCACTATGAGGATCTGACCATCTGTTGGGCCTTGGGCTTACCTTGATAAAGAGCCAACAAGTTCACTTGACTGGGGTGCCTAGGTCTTATATGATGCCTAGGTCTTTGGCCATAGTGAAGCCTTGATCCTTACGAGATCAGAGTAAATTCTTATTGAATGATATTTTATCAATTTTGTATTTTACATTGTCATGAAAAAATATCCTTTGCAGGCATCTGATGCTCAGAAGGGGATTGAACCACTTGTGATCTTTCTCCGGTTCTGCTTCAGGGGTAATTTTGTAAAGGATGAGGCCGCCAATACAGAACCTCTTTTAGTTAGATTTTGCTTTCTTCATAGTGGACAACTTGTTGGTATGACGAAGATGAGTCGAAACTCTATTTGCCATCTCATCAGCCGAGGTTCCTTCTGAGTCTAAATCTCCAGTAAGGCTTTGAAGGTAGATGGTTCGCATGTCAGCTTTCGGTAAAAGGAACTACCCATACACCATGAATTATGTCGAATGGTGTTTTCCATGTGAGGGTTGAGGGCACGACCAAAAGCTACATGGTATCCTTTATGATGGAACCTCTCTTGGGGAGGGAATCCACCAGCTGGTATTGTACTTCCTGAAAATGACAAAGCATGGTGGCTTTCTTGAAGGAGCTTCGGGAGTACTGGGGGATTGGACCATACTGTGGATGGAGAACTCTCTCTTATGGGGATTATGCGGGTCGCATGCTTCGACCATTAGAGCTTAGGCAACTTTAGTGGTGAAGGCATCGGTTGAAGGGCCAAGATCATTCTTCCTGGGAACAATCAGCTAATAGGCCCTAAGCTTTTCTCGCAATCTCATCCCTGATATCATGGGAGTTCTCCAAATAAAAGTCCATCTGGTCTAAGGTGCCTATCACAGACTTAATCACTACTCCTATACTTATATGAGATATCTCCAGTGGTAGCTTCAGTGATATTAGATCTGGTCATAACCCTTAGAGGAGGTAGGGTTCTGTCTTGTGATCCAACTCTAGGTTTCTTGGTTGTTCGGAAGATGGAGTTCGTCTGGAGTTTGTTTGTTGCGGCGATAAGAAGCCTGTGCTGCATTCCTAAGCCAGATAATCACCATAGTGGTGTAGCTTCTCCAGGAGGGCTTTCGGGGTTCTGGTATCGGTCCCATTATTTGGTGGATGACTCACCCGGCAAACATTCCTCGGAAAGCTATAGGGGCCTTTGAGGGTTATGCCTATATTGGCTCCTCATAGCCATAGGCTAATCCTCCTTAGCTTGAATGATACAACTCCTAACTTCATTTAGCTTGAATGATGCAATTTCGGTGCTGTTCTTCAGAGTAATTAAAATCATACCCTTGTTCAGAACTTGGTGTGTCTTCCTGAAAAAAAAAAGAAATGCCCCACGGTGGGCGCCAAACTATTGATGCTCGATATCAAACAGCTAATTAATCCAGAAGAGGATTGTTGCGAGGTAGTGAAGGATGATGGAGGGCCCATTCCCTTCTCCATCTTTACGCCTAGTTCTTGAATGAGTGTTTGATGTCCGCACTGCACAGACAGAAATAACTCGTGAGAGGGCGGGGACCGATTCCCCATGGTACCTCTGATAATCAAGTCAATTGATAAACATGAGCTTGAGTAAAACTATGCGTTCTTATGCTATGTGCATCAGAGATTATCATCTCTCAAATTGGAAGAACTATAAGAGTTAGATTGTTATTTACTTTTTGTCTTTTTTGGCTTCTTTTTTACTTGCTTTGCTTTCATGGGTTGTCCCTCACTTTCTGATGGTGAATAACATCCATGTATAGTGTGGATGTCCGTGGTAGATTGGTCATTTCGGCCATGCAGAATAGCGGTGGAAAAGCGTGAGCTGGAAGATGAGTCATCCCTCTCTTTACAAGTGTCGACTGGTGACTGGAAGGAAAATCATTTTAGCATAGGAGATAGCATCTCTGTGATATCCGGGAAGTGACTTGTGAGCATGGCAAAAGGAACGCAGGCATGCTGAGTCGTACCTTGCTTTACAGGTATAGACTGGCGACTGAAGGGGAAGTCACTTCATTATAGGAGAATGTATCTCTACATTTTTCGGGAAGTGATTGAGCTGATGAGTCATGGAGACTTTGTCAGGTTAATATTTGGATAAGACTTGTTCAAGGTCAACTGAGATGCTAACATTTGTTCAGGGGGAGAGGCTTGAAACCAGGGTCGAGTCCTTAACTTACTCGATAGTAGGGAACGTCCCTTAAGTTGTTTCTGAGAAATGCCCAGTGAGTGGTCGAGTACCTTAAATAGGGTCATTCTTGATAAAAGGGTCAATTGGCACCACCTTTCGTGTCGACTTAGGAGTGTCGCCATGTCCAACTGAGTGAGACATCATCTTATCTTAGCTTAATAACCGCCTTTCGGGTCATATATAAAGATGTCGACTTGTCTGGCATGTTAGGATTTCTCGTATTGACTAGTATCACCTATTGTGTCTACACCAGGGTGCCTACTTGATGAGTCGGTGGGGCCGAGACCTCTATAATTGCACCTTGGGTTTATACTTTGGTAAGGTACCAAGATCTTGTAATCTAGTCATGATGGTCGAGTTGTACTAGAGGATTTGACCATATGCGGTGCCTTGGGCTTACCTTAATAAAGAGCCGAGGGCTTGATACTCGGCTGAGGAGTCGCTATGCCTTAGGCTTATCTTGATAAAGAGCCATGATCTTGATATTCGACTTAGGAGTCAAAATGCCTAGAACTCTTGGGAGTTGACTGGGACTCTTATCGTATCATTTTGTGAATACTGTATCTTGGGTGAGCGAACACCATAACAAGTTCTCATAGAGAGAAAATGTCTCAACTCCATCTGGACTAGTTCACGATCCATGTCTGCTATAAGAGTCAACATTATGTGAATAGAGTCGATTCTCACTACTAGAGAAAACATCTCCTTTTGGTCCAACCTACAACTTTGGGTGTAGCTTTTCACCACCAAGTCTATCTTGCACTGCTTGATTATCGCATCCTACTTGACCCTAAAAACCTACATGTTCTAAATAGCTTTGTGTTCAGCTGGAAGATATACCAAGTCCCTGACTTGATTCTTCCTCATGAACTTAAGATACCCATCCATTGTTGTTTTTTACTCTTTCGCCGTAGGCCTAGAAATAGTGTCCTCATATGAATTGGGCTCCTCAACAACATGTGCAACCAACATGAACATTTCTCCATCAAACTCAAAATATCATCTCGATACTATTCCATGGAATGATCCCCGAGGCTGTTGAGATTCCATAGATGTTTTCAACTCATCTAAAAGTATCTCACTTCTAGTGTCCCCAGATGCTAGAGGAATCATTCCCTTCCATCACTAGCTATATGATAGCTCCCTAGGCCTTGTATGATCCAAATCTTGATCTATTCCTTTTTTGTGTAGGAAATCCTTCTAGAGGAACTCAATATCCCGCAACTCTCTCAACCACAGTCACATCATAGTGCTCTCATGTAAAACATCCCACATATTACCCAGAATTAGTGCATAGACATACACTTCTACCCTCTAAGGTCCAACTTCTAATAACAATGAGAACCAGTATGCATGTACGTAAGCAACACACCCACATGGTAGGTTATCCAATCACCAACCCTTGGGTGTCTATGACTCATAGATATCGACTGTATTAATCTAAAAGGTACATAGTTCAGAATATATGTTGCTATCAACAGCATATCTCTCCAAAACTAAATAGTAGATATTCTGAATCACGTCTAGTAGAGTTGTATTCCTCACTTCTGGAATACCATTTTATTATAAAATATAGGTTATTGTCAACTATTTGACTTTTCTCTTCTCTTGAATACAGTTCCTTATGTTAGACCCTAGAGGGGGGGTGATTAGGGTCTTATGCTAATCTAATCCGATTTTATGCCAATTAAAACTAATTAACAAGTTATTCTTACAAGATAGATATACAACTAATTATGAGCAAGAATATGCAATATACACAAGGTGATATATCCTAGCAAAGAGGTATAATATATGATATATGCAAGGATATGCAAACACAATGGTAACATAAACAAATGATATAGTGGATGAAATAAACAATGAGAGAAAGGCTATAAAGATGAACAAATATAAGTGTGCTAAACCAAACTCAAGCAAGCAATATGATCACGGAGTTCGGACCTTCCGTCCTACGTCTCTGCTCCCTACTCCCAGGGAGAAATCCACTATCACGATTGGGTTTTCTACGCTCACCCGAATAACGTTTACAACCACACTATGTGGGCTTTCAACGCTCACCGATCAACGTACACAATCACTCACAATGTCGGTTTTCAACGTTCACCAATCAACATCCACTCCTCACACTCGGTTTTCTAGTTCACCGAAAACTTCACAACACACTCGGTTTTCTAGCTCACCGAAAACCTTACAACACTCATAATGTAATAACAAATGATTTGTTCTCTAATACAATGCGAGAACTCAATTAAAGCTCACACTCAATTGTTACAACTCTCACCAACCCAAATATACTATGTATGAAAATACAATAAGCTCAATATGGGTATGTGTAACAATGAGATAATATAATCAAATATAAACTCAATATAAAAAACTAGCTTTAAAGAATGATAATCAAATAACTAAGCAAATGTAAAGCTAGATAAGAGTTTAGAAAACTTCTCAATAGATTAAGAGGTGGAGGGAGAATAGTTGGAACCTCAAACTTCAATAGATGATCTCCTCAAGCTCTTGTGGAATTGATTCACAAAACCGAAACACTCAAATGCTTAAAAGCTTCTTAAACCAAACAAAAACTTAAACCCTTGTTAAAATCTTTTTAAACCATTCACATTGGTGTTGAGAACTGAGATCAATGTGGTATTTATAGCCTCCAAAAATCTCAGCCAAAAAACCCAAACAAAAGATCAAAAATCCCCAGCCAACGGTAACAGGAAATAGCCGTTGGAACAGATTTGACAGAGCGGTGGTCGACCATGAGCAACAAAAACCAAAACTGGGCTCTGAAAAGCTGACGGTCAACCATGGCGGTCGACCGCGAAAGTTTCTGGACTGCGTACGGTCAACCACCACGATCGACCGTGAGCCATCAAAAAACTTACTGAGTCTTTGAACTCATGGAGGTCGACCGTGGCGGTCGACCGCAAACTGACACAGACTAAAAACGGGTTTTGAAAGCTGTTATTCTGATTTTGAAACCCTATTTAAAAATATCAAATAAATTTTAAAAAATGTAAAACTTTAGGGAATGATTGTAGACATGATAAAAAAAACATGCTAAAAAGACTGGTTTCCAAAAAGGACTTCCCAAATGAAAAATATCATCATTTTACAAAATATTCAAAAACATGAAAATGTAAACATATGAATTTTGACATTTAGGCTAAACCATGTTTTGAAACTTTGCACAATGATTATGTAGACTTAATAAAATATGTATATGATTATTGTTAAGTCTAAAAACTAAGAATACAATATTTTTACAAATACAATAGAAAATAAAACATATGAGTATGTATATGAAAATATATTTGTTTCATATCTAAGTAGTTAAACCAAATCACAATAATAAATATGAAATATGTAATTTCATATTTATAAACATAAAAACCAAAACTTGTGTTGTATATATATATGACTACATATATATACAAGGAAACCAATAAAATGTGTGTGTATATGATATTGAGCTTAACGTACTTAACACACATAATATAAACTCCTAAACTAAATTACCCAAGCTTGATCTTGATCTTCAATAGCTTGACTTGGTAATCTTGCGGATGAAGCTTGAACTTGGATCTTCAACTTGAATTGTATAAAGCTTCACCTACTATTCCGCCAACCTCCATTTGATATGATCGTTATGACGCAATCCATCCAACCTCCAACTGGTTGTTTGCCTAGAATAAATACGAAAACACAAACACTAGACAAACAACATTAGAAGTAAATTGTTTGTTAAACATCATCAAAAAAAGAAGACCAACACCTTAAACTGGCTAGATAGCTACTCTATCTCGTAACTATTGCTCAAAGATCTAGTGCTTTTTCTTAACTGATTATCCATCTTGCTATTTAGCGTTTAAAATAAATCCAAGCTCTCAACTAGGTGCAAAATAAAATATGCATTACCATATATAGATTAATAGCTTATTAACATGAGCAATTAAGGTGTTCCACTTTGTATCTTCATAAATATCAGCATGCATGTATGAGAGTGTACTAATTATAACGGATTTATTAATGGCCTTGTCAAAAGACTTCCTAGTGATTTTACCAATGAGACTGTACCCATAGATGGATAGATACATCTTAGTACACATACCTAGGAGGTCCCCCCTAGCAAGCCTATCTCCAATGAGACCTAGTCTATAATACCGTAAATTAGATTTAATTTTATTTCATGGTACAAGATAAAGTAGGCGATAAATCTAGTTATCTTATAATCAATCCTATATTAAAATCAACTAAGATATTAGCTTTGACGTCCTATGTGAAGCAGAGAATCTAAGAAGTGAACCTAAGCAAGTCACTCACATATAGAAAACTAACATGGATCTTACAAGCCTTATTCCAAGAGACGATTACTCACCATAGTTGGAGTATTACAAGATTTATTCAATCCTTGGACTCAAAAAACTTATATGAATCGATGCCCAGCACCATTAAATATTCTCCATTTGAACTCTAAAAACTAGTCTCTGCCATGTAGATGTACTCAATGAGCCCTAAGTTTTCTTGATTGTGCGCCCTCATGTGTGAAATAATTTGCTTGTCTATAGTTAAAAAATCAACCTTGCTCTTATTTATTGGTTTCTTCACCCTTTCCACTAACTCCTTTCGATTTGGAACTCATTCCAAAGTTGCCCTAGTTCGTTCATTGCATGTAAGCTCTCAGCCCTGCACTTATAGTGCTCAACACCTAAGCAAAATTGACATGCTTAGCTTTAAACACACCCTGGTGTTTAGCCTCCAACCTAATTTTATTTACATATTCCTAGATGTTGGTGCATATGCAATGTGCAATAAAAGCAGCACATGTCTTTCTAAGAGTTATATAAAGCCCGATAACCACCAGGATCTGCCACTCCTAACGCGACGCGGTCTAAGCTATCTCACGATCTCTGATTACAAAGGTTATTATATAAAAGTGAATTTGATATTATACTCAATAGAGATATTATTTAAATCTAACTTAATAATAAGAATCCAGATCCTCAACGGAGAGACATATTCTAATCTTGCATTAACAGCATATTCGAAGCCCTTTGCATTTCAAATAATCCTCAAACTTTGTGATAATATCGCTCCTCATTGCAGTCCACCCAGTGAACCGCTTGAATGATCTCTCCATATCCAGACCTTGTATTGATTGGTCTTATATCTTTGAGTCGTAGTTGAACCCTATTCTAACTCGGACATTATCATCTTAGAACTCGCCAAAATCTCCCACTCTCAGGAGAAAATATATCTTCTGGCAAAAATATCTACAACACAATAATCCCAAATTAAAGTTAGAATGTTATATTGATACCTCTATAAGAGAAGGATTAAGACACTCAAGAAGGATTAAGACACTCAATTTATGGATACATTAAGATTATCAGCTTTTAAGTAAAGTAGTGTTCTTCCTAGTAGAACATTCCATCTAATCAAGTCTTTTATACTAATAATAAAATTACATTCGAAATACAGAGAAGAAGGCTTAGGGCCCCAGCCACATTGTTCAAAGAAATACTTTCTAAAATCATTATAATTTTATTAAAATGGAATTTAATATTTCTAAAAGATAAACTATATTTGGTAGTTAAATCAAAGTATCATCTCTACCCAAAATCTCCCACATTAAATGATTTATTTATATTTCGGTATGAGTCTAAACATGAAACATAACAGCATAAACAAAAAAAAATTTGTAATTTTTTTAACTACCCTATTTTAATCGTATTAATTTTATTAGGGTTTTCATTTCATGTGAACACGCTCTAAATGGAATAGCTACCTATCACACGTCTCCAAGATTTAAGATTTATTAGGACTTTTATAAATTAATTTTGATGCTTAAAATAATTTTTCTAGACTTTTAAATTTTAAAAATTATTTTTCGACAAAAATCTAGAAACTCTTAATCATGAAATCTAGTGGGTCCTCATCAAAAACTTCTAAAATTTCTGGAAAAAACTTCTCAAAATTTGAAAATTAAAAAAATAATTTTCTAGAAATTTTTAGAAATTTTCCACACTTCTTATTATTTCCTAAATAATTTTGGAATTATTTAAAAATTAATAATAATAAATATTTCTAGGAATTCTAAAGATAATTTTTATTTAAGTAAATATTTTTCTTTAATCTCTAGTAACTAATTTTTTTTTATTTACTTTAATTTTTAGATATTTTTATTTAATTTTAAAACTAAAAAATAAACAAAGACATTTATTAAAATGCCACTATGGTTTCAAAACCCCACTATGATTTCAAAACCCTAGTGGTCTGGTTTGTTAAGGGGGCAGTGGTCGTCGATCATTAGCGCCGCACTCTAGCCTTTCCTTCCACGGGAGGTGGTGTCCAACACCATTGGCAGTGGCAGATGCCGTTGTCATTGCCTAAGGCTCGCACAAAACCTCACCTCATGGGAGCTCTGTGCCGCAATAACAACCGGCGCCCTGTCTGGTGCTGGAGCATGAAGACCCCTGGCACCCAATGCCAGGGTTCCTCTCGTCACCCCCTGTCACCTGTCGGTACCCCAAGCACCAGTCACAGCAGCCAGGGTTTTGGACTGACCAAAAAATATTTTTTAATATGAAAATAACTAAATAAATAACCCCTTTTAATAAAAATTACTAATTTAAAAAAGAGTTTGATAAATCCGTAATTTATCAAAAATTAATAAATTCTTAATTTATTAAATAGCCCACTAATTTCATCATCATAATTTTTTTTACAGATCTGACATCTTGCATGCCAAAGATTGGATTTTTATATATCAAAAATTGAATTTTCAATGAAAAATTGAATCTTTTCATAACAAAAGTCCCATTATTCTGTTCCATTGGCCAAAATCATCAGCAAGAAACTGACAAATGACCCTAGATCCGGCTCAGATACCAATGTAAAATCTGAATAACTACATGCATATAGTGGGGTGAATCTACAGTTAAATTATGCACAGCAAGAGAAAGAAATCCTAACATACATCTAGTAAACATAAACAAGTTTAGGAGTTACCAACTGGATCGATTCTATAGGATTTGTCATGACTTTCTTAATCAATGGCTAGAGGGAGATCACACCATACAACCGGCAAGAAGCCCCCACATATCACCCTGCAACTACCGTGTTAACACAAACTTGAACAGAGAAGAAGATGATGACTTATTAGTGTAAATTATTCTCTATCTCTTCATAAAAGACTCTTTACTTATTTGAAGGGTTTACGAGGAACCTAGTCCCACTAGAATTTACCCGTTTGGGTAATCCACCCACTAATTTGAGCGGACCCTACAAACATAACCAACATATCGTACATATCTTGCAGCTCAACTCATTTGCACTTTTCATCAAGACAAGTAACTAATTATGAGGATCACTTATACCATGGAATTTCTTTGCTGGTTCATGGCTTTTGATAGTTGATCATGTTGGATCAGAGTATATATCAATATCTAGGTTATTTTGGTTCATTTCAAACTTAATATTTGTTATGCTTAGAGTTGTGGTGTCTGATTAGACAAATTGACAATTATATGTTATGTAGAAGGATAAATAAATAATTCTACATATAGCCTATCCCCATCTATATATATGGGCACTCTCTCTTATAATTCTAACTTTATTAGAAAGAAAGAAAGAAAGAAATCCATGCTGTCAAAATAACAATATTAGTTTAACTGAAAATAAATGAGTTATGAAAATCAGGCCTGAACGGGGTGCAGTCGTGATACACTGCCCTAGAAGATAGAGGACCCGCCTGTCGCCCTGGCGTAGTCGATCCTCCCCCCTAGCGGTAAAAGCCCCCGGAAACGGCCGGCCTCTCTACTCGGGCGCGAGTAGCAGAGCTTCTGCTCAGATGAAGATGTTGCCCAATAAAATAATCCGCAAAATATGTAGCCAAAATTCTTTGAGAACTGAGAGTAGCAGAAGGAGGAAGAGAGCTATGAAATTCTTTGTGAATTTCTGTGTGATTTTCCGAATGAACTCTGCCTCCTTATATAGCCTCATGAACCAGTAACCGCTGCTGAATCTCCTCGTCCGTTGGGCGTAAATCACGCTAGCCGTTATATAATAAATGCTGCCGTTACAGAACGTGTAAAACGTGCAAAAATAAAAGCTTGAGAAGCAAAAGGGTGTGTGTGTGCGGCTGCGGCGTGGCGTGGCGCGCGTGCGGGCGGGGCGAGGCGTGGCGAGGCGTGGCGGGCGTGCGCGCGCGCGCGCGTGTGTGGTAGAAACGCAAAGCCCACAAAACCCAAAACACTATTCAAAGCCCATTAGGAAGTAAACCATTATAAACCACTTGAACTTCTTCTCAACTTCCAATGTGGGACTATTCACAAGGCAAAATTGCCTTTTCCTTAAGAAAATGCTAACAATCCATGCGGCTGTTGATATAGACAAATTATCAAATCATGTAAAATATGTGTTCGCTTTTCTCCTTTTCCTATTTGCGCTCTAACTTGTAGGAGTTTCGATTCCTAACGTATCACCCCTCCCATAGTTTATATTTTTCACTTTTCACACAAGAGGAAGCACATCCATCTAAATATTAATAAAATATTATGATTTAGAAATTGGACTCTTAAATTAGGGCATGGTATATATTCAATCGACTTAGCGAAGTTTTGCCACTACATTGAAATTTAATATTTTTCAATCTCCAATGATAATCTTATTTACCATATCCACTTAAGATGATTCTCCAAGTTTTGACCAATACAATGCAATTTCCTTGCCCTTTGGGTATATATATGCACTTGATTATGCTAGGTGATAATCTCCATTATTGGTTGAGGAGAGCGACAAGACTCATTGTTGCATGATGTGCTTGTTCGCTTATTTATGGACCAAAGGTTGGATTCAAGACTCAAAAGGAAGGAGAAGTTGTTGTGGGAGTTGAAAGGTGCTTGTGTTGAAAATTGAAGTTATGATTGATTTGGCTTTCATGTTGGATAAGCACTAGCTAGCACTACTAGTAACACTACTAGTCTACTAGTGCATGTGTGATATGCCTTTGTTTCATGAACTTTTGGCCGAAAAGATGAGTGATCATTCCGTAGGGGATTGTACTTGGTTCAATGGGTGTGAAACACATGCACTTGCTTATAATAGCACAGAGATTGATCTTAGTTTCTTAGTACTTGGTGCAGTGCATCTGCGTAGATGCATGTTTGTTATTCATCTATCATTCTTTGAACGATTATGATATGGTTCACATGAGAATGAATGAGAACAAATACAATTCATGGATTCATGAAAAGGTTCTTACGAAACATTCTCATATTATAACAATTTTAACGTGTAATGTTATTGTTTTTGGTTAGTTAAAAGAAATTTGAATATTTTAACATTCAATTCCTGTTTTTCCCCCACAAATTTAATTGTTTACTTATAAGGATTATAGTAGCAACATCTATTGGGAAATTACCCGGGGCTACGCTAAACCCCTAAAACAGCAAAAACGCAGTAGAGAAAAGTACACCAAGATTTAACGAGGTTCGGCAAACTCGCCTACGTCCTTGTGAGCCACACAATTAATTTCTTATTAATCAACAAGAAATTACAATGCAAGAGCAGATCTCAAACTTGAGATCTCTCAATAAATACAAGTTTGTTACTGTAGCTACAATAATAACTCCTCTCTTTAAATCCCCTTTCAATTCTCTCTTTAATTTAATTCTCCTCTTAAATTCCCCAATCTTCACTGTTGAGAGCTGAGAAGAGAGAGAGAGAGAGATTCTGCCGCCAGAGGGAAAGAGCGCGTAAGAGAGTAGAGAGAGAACACGGGGGGGGCGGGCCGCCCCCGTTTATAGGGAAACCGTAGCGCTGAGTTGTCGACAGGCTGTCAACAACCTGTGAGGAGCTCGCCTGAAGGTTCTCGAGCTCACCTGCTTTGTGTTGAGCTAACCTAACGCCACAACCTCGCCTGCGTGGGATTCTCGAGCTCGCTTGACTTGCTCACACTCGCCTGGGTCTTGGCTCGACTGGAGTGGAGCTCACCCGCCATGAGCTCGCTTGAAGGTCGCCGTCGTTCAAGCTCGCCTACAGCACGCTCGCTCATGCTCGCCTGCAACGAGGTTTGGATCCACACCCGATTCCAACAATCTCCCACTTGGAGATCAAACCGTCGTCAGCATGTGATAATCATATTTGTATTATAACTTTATACCCTCATTATTTATTTTATATGAATAAATATACCACTAATATTATTTTTATCTTTAATTGTATATTAATCAAAAATAAAGCCCAAGATCTCTTTTCTCATCAAAAGCCCATAAATATTAACGAAGAAAACAAGCATCAAGCCAAAAGCCCAAAGCCAAACAAAGAAGAAATCTGCGGATAGCAAAAGGAGGCACTTGGGCGTCGATGCTAGCATCGATGGCAGCATCGATGCTACCATCGATGCCCCCATACATACCCTCATCGATGCTGACAAAACAGTTACAATCCTATGGCTGAAATTTGATTGTTTTGGATTAGATTTGGATCCAAGGGCTCACATTCATTGATGTTTACTATAAATAGGGGTAGAGTGTGGGGTTAAGGATGTAAAAAATTTTATAACTCCATTTAGAGAGGAGGGTTACTCTTAATTGAGAAGACCTTACAAAAAGTATAACTTTTTGTTGCAATCAATAAAAGAAATTTTTTCACCACTTTAGATTTTTTTTCTCTTTGTTTGATGATGATGATAGAGATGAAGATCAATTTGAAGGTTTGCTTTTATTTTATTTTGCTCTTTTATTTTTATTTCTTTTTAGTAATTTCTTTCTTATTGCTTATTAGTTTAGATTTACATTCATGTCTTGTAGAGTACATTTATTTTCTTGTCTTATTTTGCATTTTAATTTGTAAAATAGATTTATTTTCTTGTATTTTTATTTCTTTTGCAATTTAGTTAGATTTATTTCTTGTTCATAGCGTAAAGTTCCTTGTTCTTATTTCTTTTTTTGTAATTAGTTCATATTCTTTTCATTTCATTCCTTGTTTTTATTTCTTAAGATATAGAACTAATTCTTGTAGGAATCTTAGAATTGCATGAAATTAGCTTTATTTTCTTTATATTGTATGAATTATTTTCTTATGCTTAAAATAATCATGTATAAGATAATCAACTAGAGAACTAATTAATAGAAGAAGAATTTGATAATCTATGCTTATCTTGAGTGGTTTGATGGGTTAGGTTTATGAATTTTAGAATTTTATCTAGTTGTTGTTCTTGTCATGAATATTAATTTTGTTTAGATGATAATTTGATAGGTTATACTTTCCTTAAATTGTTTGATAGTCTATGCTTAATAAATCTAAAGTAAAATATGATAAAAAGATAAAAGTTCATATTTTATAATTGAAATTAGCTAGTGGACTCAATTCTAGATTTCTCATATCTTTAATTGAATCCTTCATCTTTTCTTTCTTGATTTTTTCTTAGTTCTTGATTTTCTATTATTTGTTTCTTGATTTTTATTTCCTTTATTTTTCTTTCCTTATGTTTTCATTTATTCTTTTATCACATCCACTCTTCATTTCTATCATCTAAAATCTTATTTATTGATTTTTGCACATATTCACAATACTACTCATATCTCTTCACAATCATAATTTTTATCACTCCTAATTGTCACGCACAAAACATAAAAACCGAATCTAACTTTTTCCTACAAACACCTTCCTCGTGGGATCGATAATTTTTTATACTATAACTTGTTTAGTTGTGTACTTGTAACTTTTGATACATATTTATGTCCCATCAGCAGGCTATCTCAACAAGCACCTTCTCCTGTGTGGCTTCGCCCTCATCACCTATGCATGAAGGCCAACTAAAGTTACACACAACTCCAGTTTCTGAATGATCACCGTCTTTGTTAAAATATCTGTTGGATTCTTACTTCCTGGAATCTTCTCCAGTTTTAACACATCATCTTCCAATAGGGATCTGATGAAGTGGTACCGAAGCCCAATGTGCTTCATTCTAGAATAAAATACTAAATTCTTAGCCAAGTGAATTGCACTTTGACTATCACTGTGCAAAGCATTCTTCTCTTGTTTGAATCCCAACTTAGTTAACAAACCCTGAAGTCATATCATCTCTTTACTAGCTTCAGTCACTGCTACATACTCAGCTTCTATAGTGGATAGGGTAACGATCTTCTGTACCTGTGACATCAACATAACAGCTGTAGTTTCGACAGTAAATACATAGTTGGTAGTGTTTCTTCGATGATCGACTTCACCTCCAAAGTCTACATCTACGTAGCCTTACACTTCCACCTCTCCCTTACCAAAGTACAAACACTTCTGTGTGGTGCCTCGTAGATACCTCATAATCCACTTGATCGCTTCCCAATGAGATTTTCCTGAATTTGACATGAACCGACTGACCACTCCTACTACATGACTAATGTCTGGTCTTGTAAAGACCATTACGTACATCAAGCTTTCAATGGCTGAGGCGTAAGAAACATTAGTCATACTCTCTTTCTCTTCTTCCGTCTAAGGAGACTGATCCTTTGATAGGCGAAAATGGCTTGCCAAGGGTGTGTTGACTGACTTGGCATCACCCATGTTGAATCTCTGCAAAATACGATTGATGTACTTTGTCTGAGATAACTGCAAGAGACCTCTCTTCTTATCTCTCGTGATTTGCATTCCAATGATCTTCTTTGCTGGACCCAAGTCCTTCATGTCAAATTCCTATGACAATTGCTACTTCAAACTCCTGATATCATCCATTTCTGCATCTGCAACTAACATATCATTAACATACAGCAGTAAGATGATATAACTGAACTGAATTTTGAAGTAGCAACAGTGGTTGGCGTTGCACTTCTGGAAACCTTCTTTGTGCATAGAGCTATCAAACTTCCTATACCACTACCTTGGGACTTGTTTCAGGCCATATAAGCTCTTTTTGAGTCTGCACACCAGATTCTTCTTTTTTTCTTCTGAGAAACTTTCTGACTGGTGCATGTATATCTCCTCTTCTAGATCTCCGTGAAGAAATATCGTCTTCACGTCTAACTGCTCGAGATGAAGTTCTTCAACTGCTACAATACTCATCACTATCCTGATAGTATTGAGCTTCACCACGGGAGAAAAAATATGGTGTAGTTAATTCATTCCTTCTGCTGGAATCTTTTGACAACTAGCCAAGCTTTATATCTTCCGGAGCCATATACACCTATTTGTTTTGGAGTGCCTTCTTACCCGTGGGCAACTCAGTTAGTTCCCACATCTAGTTTGAGATGAGTGACTTCATCTCATCTTTCATGGCAAGCTCACACTAGCTCGCATCTCCACTCTGATAAGCTTCATCATAGCTTTCAGGCTCCTCTCCATCTGTCAACAACAGATAGTTCATTTATCTCCTGTTGGGCACAGGAGGTCGAGAAGATCTTCTTAATATCGGAGTTGATGCGAGGGGCTCCTGTGCATTATTCTGTCTAGCAAGATCTTCTGCCTGAGGACCTTCTGCATTGAATTCTTTCGAGAGATTACTTAGGACATCATATGTATCTACAAATGTTGACTCGCTCTTTGAGCCATTTGTATTGTGCATGTCCTTGTACATTACCTTCTCATTGAATATCACATCTCTATTCTTGATCACCTTCTTGTTTTTATTGTCCCAAATGCGGTAGCCGAACACATCTTCACCATAGCCGATGAAAGTGCATTGGTTGGACTTGGGATCAAGCTTATTTTTGCCTTGATCACTAATATGCACATAAGCTACACAACCAAAACCTTTGAGATGTGAGAGTTTTACCTCCTTTCCGCACCATACCTCCTCTGGTATTTTGTACTCTAATGGAACCGATGGACCTTGGTTGATCAAGTAAGTTGTTGTGTTGACTGCTTCTGCCCAGAACTGCTTCAGTAGACCTGATGTATATGAATGCTTATGGCTCTCTCTGTCAACGTTTTGTTCATCCGCTCAGCTACACCATTATGCTGAGGCGTGCTGGGCACAGTTCTCTCTATTCTGATCATGTGTTTATGGCAGAACTTCTTGAATCTGGTGTCTTCATACTTATCGCCATTGTCGGTCCTGAGCTTCTTTATTCTCAGATCAGTCTCATTTTTAACCATAGCTTTCCATCTCCAGACAACCTCAAATACTTCTGTCTTATGCTTCAGAAAGTAGACCCACACTTTCTTAAAGTGATCATCGATAAAAGTCATGAAGTAGTGTTTCTCACCAATATACGCGGTGGTGGTTGGTCCCCAAACATCTGAGTGAATGAGCTCAAGCTTCTCCTTCTTTGGGGTTCTGCCAGTTGTCTGAAAGCTAACTCTCATCTGCTTTCTAAGTATGCATTCTTCACACATATCAATCTCTACTAATTATAAACCTGGGAGTTTTCCCTTTGTGTGCAAAATCTTCATCCCCTTTTCACTCATATAGCTAAGTCTTTGGTACCACAGCTTTGAAGTCTTATTGCCTGTTGCCACTAAGATCAAACAACGTACACCTGCTATCATATACAGAGTACCAGTCTTCTTGCCTCAGGCAATCGTCATTGCGCCCTTTGAGATCTTCTAATCATCTCCATGGAAGGTCATAGTGTATCATTCGCCAGCCAACTGGCCTATGGATATTAAGTTTTTCCTCAGGTCGGGAATATGCTTGACATCCTTCAGCTCCCATACTGACACGTTCAACTTAATTTTCACTACACATTTACCCATAATAGCACACGGTTGATCATCACTAAGGTATACATACCCGAGATTTTCGAGGACATACTTCTCAAAGAATTCTTTCTGAGAAGTAGCATGGAACGATGCTCCAGAGTCTAACACCCAAGACTCTTCCTTGCTCTCTAAAGAGCATATCAATGTGTCATCTCCTCCTGAGGTGGAAGTGACACTCACCTCTACCTTCGCCTCCTTCTCCTTCTGTGCACTCTTGTACTAATTCTTGAAATGCCCAGTCTTTCCACAATTCCAACACTCGATAGCCTTCGAGCTATTGCTTGAATTCCTAGATTTGGACCTTCTATCCTTTGATCTACCTCTATAGTTTGATTTGCCTCGTCCGTTCCCTCTGATTGAATTTCTACTTCTTAACTCTGTATACAATACTGGAGAGGTTGTAGCTTCACCCGACTCTCTTCATTGGATCTCCTCTCTAAGAACCAGATCAGGAACATCGTCAAACTTCAACTTGTTACTTCCCGACGAGCTACTCACAGCTGTGACTGTAGCGTTCTAGCTTTCTGGTAAGGAAGACAAATGGATCACTGCTCGAACTTCCTCATCAAACTCAATTTCAAATGAACTCAATTGGGTTGTGACCATGTTGAGTTCATTGAGGTATTGTGCTACTGACGTGCCTTCCGCCATTCTCAGATTGAATAACCATCTCATCAAATGAACTTTAATTGTGGCTGATGGCTTCTCATACATATTTGAGAGTGCTGACATAAGACCCGTCGTGATCTTCTCCTTCGCAATATTGAACTCAACATTACGAGTTAACGTCAATCTAATAACTCCGAGAGCTTGTCTATCTAGAAGGTTTCACTCATCTTCCTTCATAGACTCTGGGCTTCTTCCCTAAAAGGGGTTGATACAGATTTTTCTAATACAGATAATCCTCTATCTGTATTTTTCAGAATTCGAAATATGTTCCATCGAACTTCTCTAATCTCACATTTCCTTCATCTGTGGCCATCGCTCCCACTTGAATCTGACTTCCTCTAAATCGTTTGAGGCTCTAATACCAGTTATTGGGAAATTGCCCGGGGCTATGCTAAACCCCTAAAATACCAAAAATGCAGTAGAGAAAAATACACCAAGATTTAACGAGGTTTGGCAAACTAGCCTACATCCTCGGGAGCAACATAATTAATTTCTTATTAATCAACAAGAAATTGCAATGCAAGAGCAGATTTCAAACTTGAGATCTCTCAATAAATACAAGTTTGTTACTATAGCTGTAGTAATAACTCCTCTCTTTAAATCCCCTTTCAATTATCTCTTTAATTTAATTCTCCTCTTAAATTTCCCCAATCTTCACTGTTGAGAGCTGAGAGAGAGAGAGAGAGAGAGATTGCGCCGCTAGAGGGAGAGAGCGCGTATGAGAGTAGAGAGAGAAGAAGAAGTCCCCCTAGGGAAACCCTAGCGCTGAGTTGTCGACAGGCTATCGACAGCCTGTGAGGAGCTCGCCTGAAGGTTCTCGAGCTCACCTGCTTTGTGTCGAGCTCGCCTGACGCCACAACCTCGCCTGCGTGGGGTTCTCAAGCTCGCCTGACTCGCCCATGCTCGCCTGGGTCTTGGCTCGACTGGAGTTGAGCTTGCCCGCCACGAGCTCACCTACCACGAGCTCGCCTGAAGGTCGCTGTCGTTCGAGCTCGCCTACAGCAAGCCCACTCAAGCTCGCCTGCGACGAGGTTTGGATCCATATATACCCGATTCCATCGATAATGGTGGTGGCGGGATAACGAAAAGCAATGTCATTTAGGCTCTCGGATACATTTGTCTAGCTATAGTGCTTGGATCCTAGATGATTTATTTTGGGTGTTCCAAATGTTTGTCCCTCCAAATTTGAGATATTTTAAAATAAGTCCCCAAAACACGTATATTTTAAGTAAGTCTTTCAAATCTCATAATTAGTTGTTCAAATAGGTCACTCATGTTAAGACTATTATCTTAACCCTTATAGACTGAATGTTGTTAAAGTTTCCCGATGTGCTCTAATCTTGTTCACGGTTCTCAGCAATAATGGACATCTCTCTCAAAAAGTTATGGTCTCGCTTCACTATTTTTGGCAGCAGAGAGGTCCAAATTCATAATAAACATCATACATTTTATGTGTGCACTATATTGTCAAAATTTCAATTTCTTAAAGACTTGCAATCTTTTCAAGTCTTCAAGAGATAGTGATTTAGTTATGATCACAGAAATGAGCATTCAATTTTCAAGAAGGAAGACATAGGAGAAGTTATAGTCGTCAACATATTAATCAACAATTGTTACTTTCTAAGTGGAACATCAACAGGGCATTGGAAAGTATCCAATTTCTTAGCCTTGCATTAATAACCCAAAAGAACTCTCAACGTCATCATTTAAGACTTGATTCCTAAATGAGCAGGCAAAAAGCAAGCACAACCGAGAGTCTTGTCTCTTCCCTTAAGGGAAACAAGGCCCAAGTGCAACGAACGCGGCGTAGACTTACGCCCAACATCATCATCAAAGTGAAGTGCTGCTTGGTTCTTATCCTGGACCGCTCAACCATTAACACGTATCGCTATCGCATTGGTTGCTGCTTAATTAGGAATTAATGTACACGATGTTTCCTACAACAGAGGTCGCAGCGGATCGGATGCCCAACGGCCGGTCTCCACCACTACTATTTAGGGTTAATCAAAATATATTATGATGAAGTATAATATTATCAGGCCTTCAGAAAATTATCACGTATATTTACCAGCTATACGAAAGTACATGGTAGTTTATCTGACAATGGCTTAAAATTTATGGTTGTTTGATGGTTTATATTTGAAAACCCATGACATACTTAGTTAAACATATAATATAAATAGCGTTTAATTTTGTTAATTTGAAATTTTTATGATAAATAGTATTCGATCTCTATGAAAATAGCTTATGACAGTCTTTCACAAATCTATAACAGTTCTTTGTAGTTTCATAAAATTTATCCTTACATAAACCTTCAAAAAGTATTTAGGGTACCACGTATAGTTTTAGCTTCATGTGTAAACCTAGTACGTAGACTTGGACGACTTGCACCACTCCTATTTTCCCATCAACTTTCCACATTGCTGGAAAAATAGTAGAGAATATATAAATATTCATGAGATTTGGATCCCTATCTTTCCACAGTGGAGAAAATATGTATCCAATAAAACTTGATGCAAGTGACTCAAAGAGAAGAAATTACATGGAAGTAGATAATAATTAAGTCTTGGAAAGAACAAGAATGAGGTACTTTTAAGCTTCAACGTGTATGTCGTGTTGGTAAACTTAAGTAGACTTGGATTGAATTGGGTCTCAAGTCCACTTGTGATTGATTCCCACCAACCTAGCAAATCTGCTGAGCTATCGGAATCTGATCCTCACTGCACACAACGGGAGGAGACATTGAGCTCATAGGTTAATAGTCAGTCAAACTGTATCCTATGAATCTATATATCATCAATTTCTATAAGTCTTTACGCGCAAGATGATCAAAAGCGATCAACAGATGGACACCCATGAAATCTAAGCGATGCTTGATGAAAAATTAAAAAGCATAGCAGGGAGTGGATTTGGTGGTATACATGTTGCAATTATTATTTTCTTATTTTAACCCTTTTCTGAGAATTTGACGGTTGACTTGATTACATCTAATAGACGTACTTTGATTCGGATTATGATGTTGATATCAAATTATCCATTTATATGTGTAGTTCCGGATATTACCATTTGCATTTATAATATTTCATATGATTATTTTATGCTCGCTAATTTTGAATATGCTTGGTCAAGGTTGCATATCGCTGATCAGTATGTATACCCTTCGAAGTAATCAATGTTTTACTGTAAATTTATCTTATATATATAATTATTTCAAACTTTTTCCCCCATTATATATGTTTCTTGCTCAAAGCTCAAGATGTTTCTCTAGTCATCTACTATATAAATTGTGATACCTATACAAATAATTAATTAAAAAGTGAAATTAACATATTTAGTTAAATATTAAACTAATGTTATTTAGGTTCCACCGAGTAGTACTCTATGAAAAGAAGGCTAATCCGCTCTCTTTTCTAGCCGCAATGAAGCTGAAAAGACAAAGACAATTTCCCTCGATCAGTTTGTTGACTAACCGAGACCGGCCGGCCTATGTACGTGGCTAGTCGACTCTATTTTTTGGCCGCAACGAAGCTGAAAAGATCAAGACAATTCCCCTCGATCGGTTTGTTGACTAACCGAGACCGGCCTACGTAGCATTATACCTCAAGTGATATTTTCTCAGTTAGAAGTGCTTACCACTTAATTATGGATAAAGATCTAGATGGAAACCGAGAGCACGCTACATATATAGTGGAGGTACTAGTGCTGGACATGTTGTGCGCCGCGGAAGCTGATTTGACAAGTCAATAGCACACACAAGAACCAATAATAGATCACAATAATAACAAGCAACACCAACCACAGCAAGAACACAAGATTTACGTGGTTCGGCAATGTGCCTATGTCCACGGGGTAAGGAGGGGGGAGTTTTACTAATGGAAATCAAGGGAAGTACAAATTAGGGTTACAAATCTTACTAAAACCCACAAATAAGTGCTCATAATCTCTCCAAATGGCTCAAATAATAGAAGCCCCAAATCTCCTCTTTTAGCTGCTCAAAATCTTCTCCCACAAACCCTAAAAACGAGTTAAGGGTATTTATACAACTCTCAAATAAAACGGGTCTAAAACCTTGAATTCAGCCCAACCGCTTCGACGGTCGACCGTGGCGGTCGACCGCGATCCATCGCGATCAACCGCCACCGTCGACCGCCCTCAATCCCAGAACATCACCATAATCCAGAGAAAACCGCGGTCGACCATGGCAGTTGACCGCCACAAAAACAGAAAGTTCTGCGATCAACTACCACGGTCGACCGTCACAAGTGCAGACGCACAGTAAGGACTATGCACGAACGCGGTCGACCACCAAAGCTCGCGGACGACCGGCAAACTGCCAAAAGCTGATCCTGAGCCTGAAAACTGCTATTCTGCCAATTCTATAAATCTCCACCTCGGCAAACGTTTTGTCAAAACTGAGCCGACACCACAAACACTCCAAGAGAGAGCTGAAACTATCTCACCCCCGATCAAATTCAATTCATACAACCGGCTGCATCTACAAGACCGCCTACGTATCCTCTTGCCCAATGAATCAAGCCAAACGTAGTTCATCCAAATGGCCGCCAACGGCCTCAACAACGAAGAATGTTCAATAAGTTCAAACAATGACCAAACTTCACATCTGGTACAACTTTGCTCAACATATTAGCAGAGTTTTCCTTAGTGTGGACCTTCTCCAACGTGACATCACCATCATCCAATACGTCACGTACAAAGTGAAATCTGACATCAATGTGCTTCGTGCGTGCATGGTAGACTTGGTTCTTCGCCAAATAGATAGCTGACATGCTATCACAATATACCTGAATGGTCTCCTGTGCAATCCCCAAATCATCCAACAAACCATGTAGCCACAAAGTCTCCTTTACTACTTCAGTCACCGCCATATATTCCGCCTCCGTAGTAGAAAGCACTACTGTAGACTGAAGAGTGCATCTCTAACATACCGGTGCACCAGACAATGTAAAAACATAACCTGTAGTGGACCGATGCTTGTCAAGATCTCCGGCATAGTCTGAATCCACGTAACCAATATAATCCTGCCATGTCTCATCATTCTTCACAAATATCAACCCAACATCCATGGTACCCTTATTATACTGTAGAATCCACTTCACGGCCTCCTAATGCCCCTTCTCGGGGTTGTGCATGTACCTAGATACCATGCTCATAGCCTGTAACAAATCTGGCTTCGTACATACCATAGCATACATCAAGCTACACACTACCCTGGCATATGGAACTTTGGACATAAAGTCCCGATCCTCCACTGAAACTGGTGACTTCAAAGCTGAAAGCTTAAAGTGGAGAGCTAATGGAGTAATCACCACCTTAGTATTGCCCTCAAAACTGAATTTCTTCAGCATCTTCTGCAAGTAACTCCTCTGTGTAACTTCAATCTCCCCTTCACCCTGTCTCGCTCAATCTTCATACCCAGTATCTTCGTAGCCTCTCCCAGATCCTTCATCTCAAATTCAGATGACAGCTCCTTTTTTAATTTCCCAATAGCTGAAGTGTTTCTGGAAGCAATGAGCATATCATCAACATTTAATAACAAATAAATGTGCTCACCATCCTGTAGCTTACGCATATTATATCAACCGTAAATTTAGATACGTATTTAAATAAATTTTTCTAGTATTTAAAATATTATATTTTATTTTATTATTACTTTTCATAATTTCTAGAATTTTCTGAGTTTTTAAAATAAATAAATAATAAAATATATAGTCTTATATTTTTTTAATTCTACTAAATATTAATTTACGGTTTAGTGATTTTTATATATAATTATTTGGTGACTAATATTATTAATGACTTGTTATTATTGATGTAAACTTGAGCATAGTATAGTAGTATATAAATATTAATAAAAAGATTTTTGGTTGATTATTAATTATTAATATAATTCAGAATATTATATGATATTTTTGAATTTTTCCCTCCCTTATTTTTCTCCCATTTGAATTCTTTCCATAACCACTCCCTAATCACCCCCAAAATCAAGTTCAATCATACCATTAACTCTCTGAAATATTTCTCCCGTAAAATCAATTCAAATCCCCTCTCTCTCTCTCGTGTAAAACTTCCACCGCCCCCTACCTATTCTCTCTCCTCCTCTCTCACGAAAAAACCTTCCCACCGCCGCACTCCTCCTCCTCCGACCACCCTCTCCCTCCACCGCAGCCTGAGTTCGTCGCAACTACCATCTCAGCCTCCAACTCGCCGCCTCTCCACCGCCTGACCACCCCGCACCGCCAACCACCTCTACCGCTGCCTGCACCCCCTCCCCACAACCGCCAGCGCCGCCAGCACCTCCGCCTCAGTCCGCCGCTCGCCTTCCTAACGAAACCGCCGCCACTTCCCCCTTCGCCGTCGCCACCAGCAGCGACCTCCACAGCCGTCATCACCCCCGACCAGACCCAGCCGTGCCCACCTCTGTTCTCCGACGAACAACGCCGCCACGACCTCCTACAGCTGCCCTCGCCACCAGCCCGAGCCCTCGTACAGATCCACAGCCCTTCCTCGTCGCTGCTCGAGCCATGCCACCACCTCCTCCTCCATATTCTCCACCCTGTCCGCCACCTGCAGCAACGAACCGCCCTTGACCCGCACCCATATTCCACAGCCCCGCATTCCCTCGACCACCGCCGTTGCCGCTGCAGTCCGATCCCTCCTTGCCGCCGTGCACCACCGACGCCGTCGCCTCATCCACGGGCCGTAGTCCCACACCATTAGCGTCGATACGTTCGACGAACCCCGAGGCAAGATCCTTCTTGCTCGATTCTGAATAATATACCTGTTATAATTATTTTACATAGTATATTTGTGACGTATATATCTGCGTGGGTTGTTTTGCTAAAGAATATTAATCTGAATAATTGATATGTGATAAATAGTGTTTTTGGAATAATTATTATAAGTTAAAAGAATTTAATTTGATAATGGATTTATTTTAGAGAATTTATAATAATTAAAAGAAATTGTTTCGAGGAAAAAGAATTATTTTAGACTATTATTTTAAAATGACCAGTGAGGTGCTAAAATATGAATTTACGTAATTTTATTGAAAAAAAAAATAAATTAAAGGTAATTTATAAAATAGGAAAATAATATTTTCATGCAGAAAAAGAATAACATGATTAGGAAAAATATTATTTGGACAGTGCCTGAATCGAACCGACTTGACGTGTTGACATGCGTGAGTCGACACGAAAGACGGAGTGCGATGACCGATCTTTGAGTTGATGTTGTAAGTCAACTCGAAGGGCGGTGAGACCCAGCCCGACAAATCATAGGATTTTATTGGGAGTAATGTCGATATTTCATGTGTATGATAACTACTAATTGTGATCCCTCTTATACTGTTCATGCATAACATATTGTTCGTAGTCTTTAATCACATTATATAATCTTTATTTTATTAGTCTTAATTACTTGTTGTTTCATGCTGTGGTTGAGAACCTTAGTAGTTCATGTCCTTAGTGGCCTGGCGTGTCGTGTACAAGACCTAGATACCTGTGTTTTGTTGACTTAGAAAAACACTGAGTGTTAGGATGGAAATTCTTAGTTTAGGTGATATCGTGGATGTTGATTATTTACCAGGCTCGCACCAGTGGATCGTTTCACTCTGGGGTGGGTCTGAGGAGTAGGGAGATGTGGATGTTTATGTGATTTCCAGGCTCGCACCAGTGGATCGTTTCACTCTGGGGTGGGTCTGAGGAGTAGTGATATCGTGATTGTATATCGTGGTTGTTGGTTATTTTCCAGACTCGCACCAGTGGATCGTTTCACTCTGGGGTGGGTCTGAGGAGTTGGGATATTTGTGATTTGCGATTAGTCAGTTACCCGAGGATATAAGCGTTGGCTCTATGTGAGATAGGGACCAGTGAGTAGTGATAGGATGGCCAGTTGTTTTTTTTCATACATAGATCAGGGTTAATATTTAATTATCTATAATTTGAGACATATGGTATATACATGAGGGTTTCCTTGTTTGGATTATTTCGCTCGACGTACTACGTCTCGAGTTGTAAATTTTTAAGTATTAATTCCATTTATTGTATGACCTTGTTGCTTGGATGGTTTCTGATCGCTACCTGCATGATCTTATTACTTGGTTGATATTTGGATTCTTCTGATTATTAGTATTCCAGCTGCACACCTCTATCGTTATTACTATCATCACATGTTCTATTTTTATTTCTGTTATAGCATAGACCATGCATATATTATCATTACCGTTATTGTATTTGTTCCTGCCTTGGGGGATCTTGCCGTGTGTTCCACACGCTGACGTACTCCTATTTTCTGGGTGTACGTCAGATTTAGGAGATGAGCAGCCTCGGTTCAGGATAGTACAGGAGCCAGAAGATTCTTAGCAGGGGTGTCTTGCAGAAGGAGTAGAAGAACCAACTGAAGCGTAGTGATTTTCTTCTGTAGTAATAGTTGGATATTAAAACTCTTTTACCGCACTTTTCTTTAGTTTGATGATAGATTTAGTTATTTTATTTCATTTTATTATGGACTATGTATTTCTTATTTCCTAGTTGAACTGTTGTTGTAATAAGGGTACGTTTGACCCATATTTTATGTCTGGGATGATTTACCATTGATGATATGTCTATTTTTATTCTGGGTTGTCTTTATATTCTTGCTATGTGTGATCATGGACATGTGACTTCGCATTGTACTTATTTTCAGGCGCTTAGCGTATTGGATTGAGAAAAAAAGAAAAGAGAAAAAAAAAGTAGAGTATATTTCTTCTCAATCTAATACGTCGCGGGCTTGTTCACGTTTCGGTTCCCGTGTATTTTGGGAAGCGGGGCGTGACACATATATACACACGGGTCATAAGGGCTCCTCATGTACCCTTGGCCAATCATAAAGCTATCAAATCTCTTGTACCACTGTCGCGATGATTGCTTCAGTGCATAAAGAGATTTCTTCAATTTGCACACCAAATTTTTCCTTCCTGTAGTTTTAAACCCCATAGATTGTATCATGTAGATCTCCTCATCTAAGTCTCCATGTAGAAAGGTCGTCTTCACGTCCATTTGGACCAAATCCAAATTCAGTTGTTCTACCAATGTCAATAAAATCCAAATAGACGAATGCTTCACAACGGGTAAAAATACCTCGTTTTAATCGACACCCTCAAGCTGTACATATCCCTTGGCTACCAATCTGGCTTTGAACCAAATGTCCCCAATAGAAGATCTCTCCTTCTTAGCATACACCCACTTGCAACCAATAGCTTTCTTACCCTTAGGTAGTTTTGCAAGTTCTCAAATGTCGTTCTTCTGAAGAGATTGCATCTCCTGCTCCATAGAATTCCTCCACCTAATGGAATCAGGGCTAGACTCTGCCTCCCTGAATGTAGAAAGAATCAAATCATCAACGACCTTCACAGATAAAGCATATGCCACCATAACATCATCATATCTAGATGGCCGACGAATCTCTCTCCTCGATCTATCTGCTGTAATGGACCCCTGAGCATGACCCTACTCCTGAGTCTCATCATCCACTGTATCCTCCAAATGCCCGACTGTCATCTTAACTCCTTCCAGTGCCACCTCTGTAGGAGTCTTAATGGGCACAGTGCTGACTGGAGTAGGTGGAGTCACATCATCCTCCACCTGCTGCGATATCCCTCCTATCTGATCTTCTTCCACTTGCTGAGGAACTCGAGGCTTTATCATGTACGCCTCATCAAATGTGACATCTTTACTAATGACCATCTTCTTGTCTTGTGGATCCCATAATTTGAATCCTTTGACACCTTCTCTAAATCCCACAAAGACAGCCTTCCTCGCTCTCGGATTCAACTTCCCATCACTAACATGGAAATAAGCTGGACACCCAAATATCTGAAGAGTCTCATAATCACTAGCCACAGAACCAAACCAACGCTCCATCGGAGTCTTAACCTCTATCACAGTGCACGGCAACCTGTTAACGAGATGGCTCGCATAAACTAATGCCTCGACCCAAAAGGATCTAGCCAATCCACTCTGCGTCATCATACATCGTACCTTCTCCAGTAAGGTATGGTTCATCCTCTCAGCCAGTCCATTCTGTTGCGGTGTCTCTCTAACTGTGAAGTATCTTCTAATGTTGTGATCCCGGTAAAACTGCAGAAATGGATCACTCTTATACTCTCTATCATTATCTGAACGAATATTCTTCACCTTTCTACCTGTCTGCAGCTTCACTTTCTTCTTCCACTCCACAAATATATCCAGGACCTCATGTTTATGCTTCATGGTATATACCCAATTCCTCCCGGAATAATCATCAATGCAAGTGATAAAATAATTTACCCCATCAAGCGATGTGTGCTTGGAAGGGCCTCAAACATCTGTATGAATGTAATCCAATATACCTTGGGTGTTGTGAATTGCGGTGCCAAACTTCACTTTAGTCTTCTTCCCAAGTATACAATGCTCACACAGCTCCATCTTGTAGGTCTTAGCACATTTCAATAGCCCTTGTTTTGCCAATGATTATAGGGACTTATCACCTGTGTGTCCAAGCCTTATGTGCCATAGTGTGGTAGGTCCTCCTCTGTGGTAATAGAAGCAGCCAGACCCCCTGTAACTGTGTTACCCTTCAAGTAGTATAGGTTATTTTCCCTGACACCTCGCATCACCACCATTGATCCCTTCATGATCTTCAAAGTAGCATCCTCTAAGATCACTCTGTAACCAGCTGCCTCCAAAGTCCCAAGAGAAATGATGTTCTTCGTCAATTGCGGCACAAACCTCACTTCTTTCAACTCCCTAGCCACCCCGTCATGCATTCTGATCCTGACTGAGTCAATCCTACTAATAGGACAAACGTGATCGTTCCCCATGAGCACCACGTCTCCTCTCTCCAACTCCTCAAAGTTGGTAAACCAATCCCTCTTAGGACAAATGTGAAATGTAGCTCCCGAATTAAGCATCCACTCCGTAGAGTCGGCATAACAAACAAACGGCAGTGCCGGACAAGAATAACCAGAAGAATCTGAATCTGAAATGTCACCAACAACTTTAGCAACATTCACTTCTGAAGCTTGTACAGCTTTCCCCCTTTGCTTTCCGGCTCTATCCTTTAACTTTGGGCACTCATTCTTCCAATGTCCCTCTTCTTTACAAAAGACATATTGATTTCTACCAACACTTTTATGGCCACCCCTATTCTTTGATTTTGAGCGGTTGAACCTTTGACGGTTTCGACTATGGCCACGAACTGCTAATGCATTACCCGATGCCTTTTCGGAGGGCTCACTATCATTCTTCGTCAGCTCATAATTTACCAACGCCGAGGTAACCTCCTTGTAGCTAACTGTAGTTCGTCCATTTATCATAGTGAGAACAAATATACTAAACTCATCATCCGGCAACGAACACAATAGTAACATCGCCTTGTCTTCATCCTCCACCATGATATCTACATTGGCCATATCTGAAATTAGCTTTGTGAAGTTGTTAACATGCTCCCGAATGGAAACTCCCCACTTCATCTTGAATTGGTAGAACCTCTTCTTCAAGTGAAACTGATTCTCAATGCTCTTTGTCAAATATTTTTCATTGAGCATTTCCCACAATCTCTTCGCCGACGTTGTTCGCGTGGAAAATCGTGTTCTTCTTCATTGAGGATTCCATTACAAAATTTGAAAACAACTTTATGCGTTTTACAAATATCCGGTCTTTTTATAAGAGCCGGTTACAATGGAGATCGAAATAAAGAAAGAAACGAAAAAAAAGTTACAACTTTCCTCTGAACAAATCACGAGCTCCTGTTTTGCGGTCGCTCGCTTTGTGGGGTTCTTCGCCTGTGCCGGGGTTGAGTACCGTGGACCACCGCGTAATCTCGATCTGAACTGATCTACGTGGTATAACGGGTACTATCCCACCAAGGAGATAGTAGCCGAGAGGGATCGTTTCACCAAGGAAACGCTCGCTCTAATCTCGGGATCTAAGAACCAAGCTTAGATCCGGAGTAGTATCACGTAGATCTGGTTATCCGAGTCTTCAAGCCTTCACAATCCGAGTTGAGGTCGCAATCCGGCAGAGTTTCGGCTCTTCAGAAGTTTTAGAAAAGTCCTCCCAAATGAACGAGTGCCAGGCCTATTTATAGGCACTCAAGACTGTGCCTTTGGCACAAAAACCGCCTAGCCACCTCTGGGTGGCTCGGCCATAGCCGAGCCACCCAGGGGTGGCTCGGCCACCGAGCCACCCTAGGGTGGCTCGGCTTGGGCCGAGCCACCTTAGGGTGGTTCGGTTCGGGCCGAGTTCCCCCAGGTGCGCTGGTTTCATCGTTTTCCGGTGTTTCCGGTTCTCCGTCGTTCGGATTTGATTCGGTTTCTAGAATCGACTCACTGACTTGATTCCAAATATGGCAGTTAATCCGTTTCTGAGTTCGAGTCCGGGATTGGTCTTGATTCGATCATTATATCACCGAGTTCGCTCTTGTTTAGATGACTCGGTGATTCCCCGAAATGTTGGTTCGATTCCACGTGCGTACGTGTTCCATTGTTCGTGTGCCTTGTCGCCTCGACCTTTCGTTGATTTGTTCAGGTCTTGATTCGATTCCCCGAATCTTCATTTGGCAGTAGCTCCGCTTCGGTGTTTGAGTTCAAGTCCGTTTTGTTGTTGGACGACTCGTTAACTTTCCGAACCGTTGGTTTGGTCCCGCACGCGAACGTATTCCGTTGCTTGCGTGCCTCGTCGCCTCGTCGCTCGAATGTCCGTTGTTTTGTCGAATCATCGTGCTGAGCTAAGCTAAGGGACCTATAGGCAATTTTATACGCCTACAGATACCCCCTCCAAAGTGTTTCACTCTCGTTCTTTTATAGAAGAGTCTGGAATACTTTGGATGTGATCGTCCCAACCTTGAGTCGGTATAACGGGACCTTGGAATGGCTTCTGTTCTGGCTTCCTTCAATTCCACCAGGTCATTCAATGCTTTGTAGAACGCCTGTGAGGATTTCGGTGCTGCATTTATTGTCTGACCGTCATCGGAATTTGAACTTGAAGTCGATTCCTAGTTTTCCAATCATTAGCTTTTGTTGGTTGGTTCAACGTGCAACTTTCGTTCGATTGTCGGCGTTGTGTTATTGAGTTATCCTTAAGAATATTTTTAGAAGAATATTCTCCAGGAACTTCTCAATAAAAAAAAAAGATAGAGAATAGTTTATACTCGTATACCTTATTGGAGTATTTTCGTGCCCAAAATGAGCTGAACCGGCTTGAAAATGAGCCAAAAAAGGCAGTATTTGGGCTCAAAATCTTTCCAACCCTTCCAAATATGTGAGAGAGAGATTAAATAGGTGAGGAACTGAATCGTAGGTTGATCTGAAGTCATTTTGATGCTTAATCCAGCTCCAATTTGAATTCTGGTTCGAATTTGGTTCAAACTGGTTCGAAATTGGTTCAAACTGGTTCGAAATTGGTTCAAACTGGTCCAATCTGATCCATTCAGACTCAATTTGGCTCATTCTGGCTTAGTCTGATCCACTCTGGCTTGGTCTGGTCCAGCCAGGTTCAATCTGGCTCAATTTGGCTTATTCAGGCTCAATTTGGGCTCATTCTGGCTCGGTCTGGTCCACTCTGGCTTGGTCTGGTTCAGCCTGGTTTGGTCTGGTTCAGCCAGATCTGGTTCAAGGCTATAAAAGAGGCATTTTTCTCACTTTTTCTTTTCTTTTCTTCCTCTTCTCTAGGGCCGGCCCCCCCCCCCTTGTCCTCTTTTTGATTTTTTCTTCCGTCGAGCATCCGTTCTCCTCGAAACTTTGATAGTTGTCCTGGATCTAGGCTTCCTTTTGATCTTGGACTAAAAAATCCCTCAAAAATCCAATTTTTTAGAATTTCTTTCAGGCCCCTCGAGCGCGTGCTGAGAGTTTCCAAAAAGGTCTCATTTTTGTTGGATCTCTAGCCTTTCTTCAGGTAAATCTCCCACAATTATGATCTTTTTCATGCTCAATTTAATTTATGCATTTGTAGGATCATAGGTGAGGGTTGAGGGTGTGATTTGACACCTCGATTTAATCTTTTAGGGGTGTAGATCTGATAAAAAAAGTGATCTCTTTTCTAGATCTGACTTCTTTTGATTTATTTTGCAGCTCGTCATGCCGCGTTCTTCGAGAGGTCGTTCCCCTGCCATGTCAGCTGATGGTGCGCCGCCTTCCTATGCCGGTGAGCTATTTTTGGCAATATTTGGAAATTTACAAATTAGTCCTTTTTCTTAAAAATTTGTAAATTGGTCCTTTTTACCCCACGTTGTTCTCCTTGGCGAGGCAATCGGGAAGAGCCTTGATTCTCCTTGGTGAGGATCGACGCTTTGGCATTTTTGGGAATTTTGCAAATTAACCCCTTTTTCTGAGAATTTGCGAATTGGTCCCTGTTTACCCCACGTTGTTCTCCTTGGCGAGGCAATCGGGAAGAGCCTTGATTCTCCTTGGTGAGGATTGACGCTTCAAAGATATGTTTTGCTTGGTCAAAACCATATCTCAAAATAAAGGGGGCGAATTAACGCTGCATTGCGCTTCATAAGGCAGGGATCCTCGATGCACCCTATCTTATGATTGTACAATGTGGCCAAATCGTCTCACCCTTTATAAGGCAATGACTCTATCTTAGCTATTTGTAAGATGAGTTCAATTTCCTTTTATAACCGAGACTAACCCGTGTTTAATTGTCTATTCTGCAGTGGGGTACCCTTCTGGATCGTTCTCAGCCCACGCAGTCTATGGGCGTCGTGGCGAGCATTACTCGACCTCTGACAATCCTTCCCCTATTCCAGCTACTCCTCAGTTTGCTTCGGGCACGTCGACTGAGGTTGCCCAGGTGGTGAGGGAGGGTGGTCATCGAGCTATTCGCCAGCTGATCACAGATGCTCCTTTTGTGAAGGACGCCAGCTCTACCCAGCCTCTTCGGAAGAGTGATTTCCTATTTGGTGATTCTGTCGATGACCCAGAAGCCGTGTTCATTGACGCTGAGCAGTGGCTTCACAAGACCGGCGGTGGCTTCATATACGTGCCAGAAATTCCTCGACATCGCTCGTTGACTGAGCTCAGGTGTCAGGCCGTGACGCGCGAGATGTCATGGCGTTTGACAGTGGATCATGAGAGCGTCCATTGCGGCTATATCACCCATCAGGTAGCTCCTGGTTCAAGCAGGAGTCACATCACCGGATTGCATCCCGGAGTGTTGGGATTGGATGCACCACCACGTAACGAGTTTCTCGCCACTGCTTCGACTTTGAGGAATCGCCTCGCTGCCCTAGGACGGGAGATGCCTGCGACTCGTCACAGGATTTATGGTTGGGTCCACTCTTCGGACAAGTCTTGGTGGAGTCGCATGACGACATACGTCTTGAGCCGCTGGGGCGAGGAGTTGCACGCTTGCGGTTTGTATACCGCCGTTCGTGCCACCATGTATGGCCTGCCTGTCAGTTTGAGACATTTCTGTGCTTTGTTCGAGTTATATAATCCAGACTAGAACACTTTTCTGACCCGTCAGGGGGAGTTGGGCTTGGCTCTTCATGAGATGCATAGGATTTCTGGCTTGACCATGGGGCAGATGTTATACCAGGAGTATTTCCCTTCCAGTCATGAGTTGAGTCAGCTGAAGGATCGCATGCCCGACCGTTACGAGACTCTATGGGATCTCACTTGCCATTACCATATCGCTTTGGCGCAGTCTGAGCCTTTAGCCAAGAGGACGAAGGCCTCTGTGAGTCTGAAGCAGTTCGTGAACTATTTGTTCAAGAACTTGGAGAGCAGCTCTGGCGAGGATATTTGTGAGTTGGCCCCACTCACTCCTTCAGAGGTGAACCATCTACTGAAGAAGATTGATGCTCATTCCTATACCACCAGCAGTCCTGAGGGTGGCTTTCCTGCGAAGACCAAGTTCAGATCTTTCTTATGGCATGCGACCACACCGATTCAGCCGATGACTCTTCTTGCCGGCTTTCTTGCTATCTGGTTGAAGAAGTGCGTGGTTCCATACCAGTCTGGGGACGCCTTGCCCTTGGAGGTACTCTTCCCAGCAGTTCAGCTCGCATACAAGAAGGAACTCTCACTTCTTCCGGTGATGGTGGCTAACATTCACCGAGGACTTCGACAGCTTTCCAGTGCGTTCACACGGAAGGAGACCGATTTGCCAGGTCAGATTCCCACGCTTAAGGTAGAGCTTCCGTACGCTTATTTGATGGCCTGGTTCGTCCTTCACCGTCCGGACATGATGTCGGTGCCGAACGCCACAGATCACTCTGTTCCCCTGCTGCAGTTGCTTGAAAATGGTAGGTGGGAAGGCCGCGGGTTTTCTGATGTCCGACAGCAGCTGCAGGTCCACAAGTGTTGGGCATTCTCCACTTGTTTTCCGCAGTTCTCCGGCCGATATGGCGAGTGCTTGACAGACGATGAGAGGCCGAGAGAGAATCGGACCCACTTAGACATTGGCTGCTTTAATTGGCTGGTGAACATCAGGCCCGGCTATCTGACTTTCCGGGTGAGGAATGAGTGCTTCATAGAGCCATATCTACCCTGCCGATTTGCTCGCCAGTTTGGCTACGATCAGCTTTACATCGGGAATCCTCGTCAGCAGCTTCGGACCCACAGTGGTTTGGTGGACGGTCTTCGTGCATGGTTGTGGACCGTGACTGGCTGTACCGGCGCTAAGTTCAGCCTTTCGAGTATTGATCGGCAGTTGAATCTCACCTTCTTGAGCTGCAAGTGGTTATTAGCAGCCAACAAGACTATCCCTGTGAAGCCGATTGCGGAGCTAGAGGCTGAGGAAGCTTCTCTGGTTGACTCGCGCAGGATTCGGGAGAAAGCTCGATCACAGAGGACACAGAATAAGACTCGCCGAATTGATGACGATGGCCATAGGTCATTCCATTCCACAGACGAGGCTTCCGGCGGAGATCCCGAAGATTGTGATGACTCTTCTGAGCGAGGTTTGCTATTCATCTTTTCCTTCTATTTTCTAGAAGTATTGAAACTGACTATAGTTCAATGTTTCAGGGACTACAGCTGATCATGATGAAGAGTTCTATCCTCCTCCTCGGGCGAGACCTTCGATCCCCACTGCTAGGCGGAAGAGGTTAGTCCGTAGGCTGCCTGCAGCTTCCCGAGCTTCTGATACGGACCTAGCTGGTGATGATCCTGCCAGTGACGGAGGTAACATTTATCCTGAGAACTATTCCTCTGGTTACTCAGTGCATTGACTTATACTTCTCCCTCTCTATATAGGAGCGCGTGAGGAGCATGAGATGAGTCCTGATCCAATCCCCGTATCTCCCGATGAGTCTGATCCGCTACCCCCTGTAGAGAGGCCTACAGGGGTTGCTGACATTGGAGAGGAGGGCAATGTAGGACCCGATTCCGTGAATCAAGGTACTGACAACGTATTTCTTTAGATGATACACCAAATGAATTTGTGTACCCTCTAACTGTCCTCTACCTCTTGCTTCTTCAGATAATTTGCAGGAGGCGAATCCTGGAAATGAAGAGGCCGATGCACCCGTGAGAGGTAACTCATTTCCATCAGTTGTAGTCTCTTCACTTTTCTTTGGCACTGATATCCTTTTATGTCAGATTTCTCCATCGATGACTTCGACGAGGGAAGCTTGTTTGCGGACACTCCTATGATGCGCTACATATATAGCTCACCTCAGATTGAGGACCAGCTACCTGGAGACATGTTTTCTGAGCCCGCCTTCGCTGAAAACCCTGAGGATGGTTCCTTTGAAGGTATGTGCTTCTTTCTGAGTTAATTATAGGACTAGCCAATCTTGACTAATGCAACTATAATGTAATGCCTCTGCGAATTCCGTTTTGAATCTGGCAGGAGCTTTTGTTGAGAAAGACCCTGTTGAGCCGGCTGTGAGACCAACTATACCAGTTGATGCACCTACAGCCGTTACACCTCCACTACCCCCAGCGGCTCAAGAGGAAGAAGGTATAAGTTAACTCATTGAAGAGTGTTATTCCTTTTTCTTATCAAGACTTTTGACGGACTTCTCCCTCTCTTTTGTATAGGGCGTTCTTCTCGTCTTCATGTCTTAGTGAAGGAGTTGTTATCCGACGACGATCCCGACAAGATCGTTATCTGTCTAGAAGTTCGCTCCTTCTTCTCCTTTGTGAAGGCTATGATTGGCAAGCTTTTCCACAGTGGACTTTCCCTTCACCAGTTCAAACCTTTCCTTGATTCCAGAATCAATTTAATAAGGGAGGCAGGATACCTAGATTTGGCGAAGGCCATAGTTGATGATCTCGACTGCTTAGAGCGTGAGCTTCAGATGTTTTGTGAGCTTCGAGATACCGGTGCTTCTTCCTTCATTGCTACTGAGCTGGATACTCGTTTACAGTCACTGCGCGAGACTCAGCTTCTTGATGATCTCGAGGTTCAGGTGCAGCGAGACCGAGTAGCTCGAGTTGAGACTGGCCTGGCTACCAGGTTATCTTCACTTGCCGAGCTTGATTCTTCTCTCACTTCCTGTGCGGCCGAGATAGACCAGCTCAGAAGAGCACTCCGCGAAAAGGAGGAGACTTTTGATGTTCTTTAGATGACGAAGACACAGGACCAGCAGACCTGTACGGCTTTGTCTGATGAGTTGAAGTCCTTGAAGCAGAAGCTATCCGAGACAGAAGAGACTGCTGCGAAGACTTCGGCCGCCACTGAGGAGTCCATTAGGGCTGAGCTTAGCCAAGCTTATGATGATAAGCTGTCGAAGTTCAGTCAGCAGATTTTTAGCCACGGGCTTGATGTTTGATTTTGTTTACTGAGTGATTTGACTTTTGACTCTTTTAGTGAATTTCCTTTTTATCTTTATTATGATTCGTCATTCCATTTGAAATGATTGACCACAATACTCATAGGATTTTTGGCAAACCATCAGCCATCAACGGGTTTGGTTAGCCTTTACCGACTACCGTTTGAGTCGGGCTAGCACGCGATTTGTTTAAATCCGCTCGCATGTAACGTTATGCTCAGAGATTGAATTCTCTGAGACTTTGTGCTATGATGTCGAATACATAGACTTCGCCATTGTTACAAGAATAGGCTACCCGGCGACACGTGTGAGGTGTTGGCTTTAGGATTTTTGGCCAACCCCCAGCCTCTAACGGATTTGATTAGCCTTTACCGACTACCGTTTGAGTCGGGCTAGCGTGCGGATTGTCTAAATCCGTTCCGCACGTGACGTTAAGCTAAAAGAGTTAACTCTTTTAGTGCTACGATGTTGAATACGTAGACTTCGTCTTTCTCCTGTGAAAAGACTAAACAGCAACGTGTATGAGACGTTGACTTAGGATTTTTGGCAAATCCTCAGCCTTTAACGGATTTGATGTGCTCTTACCGACTACCGTTTGAGTCGGGCTTACATGCGGATTGTTTTAATCCGTTCAACATGTGACGTTGCGCTAAAGGAATGAACTCCCTTAGACTTTGTGCTACAACTTTGAATATGTAGGCTTTGCCATTGTTATGAGAATAGGCTACCCAGCAACGTGTATTAGACGTTGGCTTATCCCTACTTAGGCTTTGGGACAAAGGACCCCAGAGTCGGGCTCTGGTATCTTTTTCTACGGATAAAGACCAAACCGACGACGCGTGTTAGGCGCCGACGTATCCTTTCTTAGGATTCAGGATAAAATTCCCCATGCGTGTGAGGCATGGATTTCGGTGTTATTAATAACAACCTGCCACAATGTTGAATATGCGGACGGGTGTTCTTTTTAACGGTTAAGAACTAACCGGCCGCGCGTGTTAGGTGCGGACTTATCCTTACTTAGGTTTCAGGGTAAAATACCCCAGAATCGAACTCTGGTGTCTTTTTCAATCGGAAAAAGACTAAACCGGCAGCGCGTGTTAGGCGCAGACTTATCCCTGCTTAGGTTTCGGGATAAAATACCTAGGATGAATCCTAAATTGGTAAACTTTGGAAAAGGAGTTGGTGTGGGGAAGGAAGAATTTTATATTCTATTCCCCGAACAAGGAAGGAAGAATTTTATATTCTATTCCTTGATTCTGGAAAGGAAGAATTTTATATTCTATTTCCAGTGCAAGAAGGAAACTAGAAGTGGGATCTCCACTCCGAGAATCTGGAAGATACTGACAAACTTTCCTTTTATAGGATTGGTTATCAGATCGAAAGATGAGTTCTTCGTTTATCGAAGAGAAATTTCAACTTCAGTTACAACCATAAAAAGGGTTGAACCCAAGAGAAAAGAAATGAAGTTCTTTCGTTCATCGAAAGGGGACTCCGAACTGAGAGTGAACCTTTTCGGTGGACTCACTGTCAATTGAAATTGATCAGCGAGGGATTTTGGTGGTAAAAATAAAATTGGGTTATCCTCTAGAATATTAAGTGTAATATTCTTCAAGGAACTTCCCGATAAATGAGTTGTCCTGAACGTACTAGGGATAGTACTTTTTCAAAAACTTCCCATTTATTGGCATTAATTGCCTGTTACCCTCTAAAGAAATTAAGCGATAAGCGCCGTTCGAATAGACTGTGTCTATTACAAACGGTCCTTCCCACTTAGGTTCGAATTTACCTTTCTTCTTAGAGGTGAGGATTATCGGTCGGCGCGCAGCGAGGACCAGGTCTCCTTCTTTGAAGCTTCTTTGACGAACCCTTTTGTCGAAAGCCCTGGATATCCTAGCCTGGTAGAACTCGATGTGTTGTTGAGCTTCCAAGCACTTTTCGTCCAGCCTTTCGAGTTCCTCAAGACGTTTTTGATGATGTTCTTCGGTCGTCATCTCCGTTGCGAGAGCGATCCGAAGGGAGGGGATTTGAATTTCCAACGGTAGCACAGCTTCGCATCCGTAGACCAACGAATATGGAGTAGCTCCCGTAGGTGTGCGTATGGTAGTACGATAAGCCCAGAGCGCTTCGCCGAGTTTATCGTCCCAATCCCGTTTGTTGGTTTTCACAAGTTTTGATAAGATCTTGATGATCGTCTTGTTGAAAGCCTCAGCTAATCCGTTAGCGGTAGGGTAATAAGGTGTTGACGAAACATCTTGGATCTTGAACTCGTCACAGAACCGGATGAAGGCGTTGCTTATGAATTGCGGACCGTTATCATGAATGATCCGCCTCGGCACGCCATGTCGGTATATGACGTGATGCTTGATGAAGTTGATGACGTTGCTTGTCTTTACTTCTTTAAGCGGAATGGCTTCAGCCCACTTTGAAAAGTAGTCGGTGATAGCGAGGATGAATCGATCACCTTTTACTAAAGGAGGAAAGATAGGACCGACAATGTCCATACCCCATGTCTCGAATGGCCAAGACGTGGTTGATGTGTGTAATCGCTCCGGTGGTTGGTGCATATAATTCGCATGCACCTGGCAAGCGTGACATTCTCGAGCGTACTCAATCGCGTCACGAACCATTGTTGGCCAGAAATATCCCATTCTTCTGATTCGATCATACAGCTTGGGACCAGGCTGATGCGCACCGCATTCTCCTTCATGTGCTTCCTTAAGAACTTCTTTTGCTTCTTCATTCGAAAGGCATCGGAGAAGCAAGTCATCGTACCCCCGGCGATACAGCGTACGGGTCTCGGTATTGTAAAAGAACCGTGGTGCTCTTCGGCGGATAGATTCTTTTTCTTTTACATCCTCTGGTAAAATGCCATATTGGACGTAATCAATAATGGGAAAGCGCCAATCTCGGGACTCGGACCCGATTTGGATTGAGTTCACCTCTTTGGCGTTCTCGTTTTTATCATCCTCCTCTTCAATATCCATATCGTATATGGGTACGCAGAGTTGGTGTGATCTTACTGTGACTAGCAGTTCAGTTTCGGGCGGTTGCGTGAGTGATACTGCTAGTGCTGCCAGTGCATCTGCATAAGCGTTCTGAAGACGCGGGATATACTCAATGTAAAATTCTTCAAAAGAATCTGCCACTCTGATGGCCTCCTGGTGGTATGGAATCAGATCTGGGTTTCTGACTTCATATTCCCCACGAACTTGGTTGACAATTAGTTGAGAATCCCCAAAGGCTTCGAGATATTCGACCCCCAGCTCCTTGGCGAAACTGAGTCCTATGAGGAGTGCGTTATACTCGGCTACGTTGTTAGAGCATGGACTCGTCAGCGAATAAGCTCGAGGCATCACGTGCTTCCCTGGGGAAACTAAGACAACTCCAACTCCAGAAGTGACCTTAGGGCATCCCGGGGTTACTGCTTTATTGACTGCTCTCGAGGTACCATCAAAATATAACTGCCATACTTGTTGGTGTGACGTGGTATTAACCTCGTGGGTTTCATCTGGCAAGTCATCGTATACTTCAACCGTATCTGTTGTCGGGCTTGCCGCCAAAAGATCACA
>BQKN01066191.1:211576-240335 GCA_022839385.1 Asparagus kiusianus
CAAAAATACCAAATTGGCATATTTTGTTTACCATTAGTGACAATTTGGTATATATTTTATTTCGGCAATATATTGGTATATTATTTTTTCTCCGGCAACATATTGGTATGTTATTTGTTCTCCGGTGATAAAGGGGCCTCAAATTTGGCCGGACTCAAATTTCTGGTGAAATTTTTAACGTGACGCCTCACATGATACGAAAGTGGCTGCCAGCGTGGTTCCCAGTGACAAATAATTGCAACTAATCCCATCCAAAATCATCCCCTTCTCCCTAAAAAAATCTAGAAATCAAGGTATTAAAGCTCACCACATTGAGAGTCGAGGGAGGATTTGAAGAGGTTGAAGGTCTGGGAGGCGTCGGAGAGGCAAGAGGAGCGGAGGAGGGAGGAGAGGAAGAGGTGGAGGAGGAGGAAGGAGATTGAGGGGTTTGCGATTAGGATTGGAGCTGATTATGACGCTGGAAGCCATTTGAGATTAGGATTGGAGATTATTTATGACGCTGGAAGCCACGTTCACACCACGTGTGGCGTCACGTGAGAAATTTTGCTGGAAATTTAGGTCCGACCAAATTTGAGGCTCATTTGTCACTGGAGAAAAAATAATATACCAATATGTCGCCCTATATATATATATATATATATATATCAAACTGATACTAAGGGTAAACAGAATATACCAATTTCCTAAGGGCGATCTATACTCTGTGTAAAAATTATACCAATATGTTAGGGAGTTTAGTGCTACTTTTGGACTTGAGGCTAACCATGATAAATGCTCTATTTTCTATTGGGGTGTTGATGAATAAGTTAAATCCTCTTTTAACAATTAGCTAGGATTTTCTGTAGGTGCTATGCGAATAAGTACTTGGGTGTTCCTCTTATGTCCAAAAGGCTGTCTTACATGGATTGTAATCCCCTCTTCACAAAAATAGCAGGGCAATTCCAAAACTAGATGAATCATGGGAATCTTTCTTATGCTGGAAGACTATAAGTTATTAAAAGTGTAATCCTTGGCGTTCAAATTTTCTGAACATCAAATTATATTCTATCTGTCAGTGTTCTTCAGAAAATTGATGAATTATGTAGGAAGTTCTTGTGGGGAAATTCAAGCCAAGCTTTCAGGATTCCTCTTGTTGCATGGGAGAGAGTGTGTTTGGGAAGAAAGCAAGGTGGCTTGGGGTTTTTTCAGCTCCTATTTTTTTCATCTGTTCTTTGATTGTGCATTTTCATACAATGTCTGAAATAGCATCATGGACTGGTTGAAGTTTAATTGGAAGTCACGTATGTTAGACCCTAGAGGAGGGTGATTAGGGTCTTATGCTAATTTAATCTGATTTAAATACCAATTAAAATTCATTAACAAGTATATTCTTACAAGATAGATATACAAGAGTTATAAGAAAGAATAAGCAAAATGAATAAAAAGATATATCCTATATGATAAATATATACAAGGATATATAAACTAGCACAAGATGATATATCCTACCAAAGAGATATACAATATGATATATGCAAGGATATGTAAAGTAACACAAGGGTAAACAATATGAACTAGATAGAGGATGATAAAAATAATGAGCTATGGATAATGGCGACAAGAAATATAAACATAAGATTAAGTGCGCCAAAGCAAACTCAAACACACGATATGATCACGGAGTTCGGACCTTTCGTCCTACGTCTCCGCTCCCCACTCCCGGGAAGAAATCTACTATTACAATCCGGTTTGGAAACCGAAACTTCTACACACTCGGTTTTCTAGCTAACCGAAAACTCTACAACTCACACTCTTGCAAACCCACTCTACACCCTCACAAGTGTTGGACCTAGCCGTGTCTCCCTCAAGTGCCCGGTTACAACCTCTCCCTAGGTTCGTCAACCGACGCCACTCCTCTTGGGACGATCCCCGACTCTCACCACACACTCCTCTCGGTATACAAGTGTATTACAAAGTAACCTTACGATTAAGCACAATACAAAGAATGATTGTTCTCTAATATGGATGAGAACACAATAAAAGCTCACACTCAATTGTTACAACTCTCACCAACCCAAATAAACTATGTATGTAAATACAATAAGCTCAAGTGGGTGTGTGTAAACAATGAGTGAAATCAAATCAACTAAACTCAATTAAAATCTAGCATATAGAAATTATGAACAAAAGAATAAATAGCTAGAAATAGGGTTTAGAAATTCTTCTCTGAAAAAAAAGATGGAGAGGTGGATTGAAATGAAGTTCAAACACTGTAAATGATCATCTCCACTTGTAAAACAATCTTCAAACCAACCAGACTTTGAACCCAACTAAAAACTCTTGTTAAAACTCTTTTTAAACTTCTTTAAAACTTTCCATTGGGTTACTGATAGAAGAGGGGTTGAGGGGTTTATATAGCAAGAGAAACCAACAGCCAAAACCCCAAACAAAACAACAAAAATCCCAGAAAAATAGGAAACAGATTCTCTACCCAATATAACCGTTGGGCTATCGGCGGTCGACCGTGAAATTCTCGCGGTCAACCACGAGGTACTACAGAATCTCAGAAAACTTCCAGAGACTTTGGCGGTCGACCGTGGCGGTCGATCGTAGGAAAATTTGAGCTGACGGTCGACTGTGGCGGTCGACCATGAAAATCTCTGCTGCCTACTCAGAAAAGAACACAAGCACGGTCGATCGTGGCGGTTGACCATGAACTGATACAAGAAATCAGGTTTTGAAAGAGTTTTCTGATCTTAAAACACTGTTTAAAAATATCAAATAAATTCTAAAAAAATATAAAACTTTGGGGAATGATTATAGACATGATAATAAACATGCTATAATGACTGGTTTTCAAAAAGAACTTCCCAAATGAAAAATATTATCATTTTACAAAATAGGCCAAAACATAAAAATGTAAATATGTGAATTTTGACATTTTGGCTAAACCATGTTTTGAAACTTTGCACAATGATTATGTAGACTTAATAAAATATGTATATAATTATTGTTAAGTCCAAAAACTAAGAATATAATATTTTTACAAATGCAATAGAAAATAAAACATATGAGTATGTATATGAAAATATATTTGTTTCATATCTAAGTAATTAAACCAAAACACAATAATAAATATGAAATATGTAATTTCATATTTGTAAACATGAAAAACCAAAACCATGCATGTATATATATAACTATATATATACATAGAAACCAAATACGTGTGTGTATATGATATTGAGCTTAAGGTACTTAACACACATAATATAAAACCTAAACTAGATTACCCAAGCCGATCTTGATCTTCAATAAGCTTGACTTGGTACACTATGCGGATGAAGCTTGAACTTGATCTTTAACTTGAATTGCATAAGCTTCACTCCACAATTCCGCCAACCTCCATTTGATATCTTCGTTGAAGCGTTATTCCATCCATCCTCCAACATATTGTTTGCCTAGAATAAATATAAAACACAAACACTAGAAAAATAATATTAGATGTAAATTGTTTGTAAATCATCATCAAAACAAGAAGGCCAACAATCTCCCCCTTTTTGATGATGACAAATAATTTACAAAAAGGATATATGCATGAAAAGGAATGAATATATAAATTAGAATATATCATGCATATAAATAAGAAAGGCTATACTCATAATATTTCTCCCCCTTTGACAACATCAAAAATAGGAAAACCATAAGGAGTGAAGAGAGCAAAAGCTCCCCCTATCAATATGCATGGGTGAGTATATGCAATAGAAAGATATAGGGATTGCTCCCCCTTTCAACATGCCTTAATGAATATATGCAATAAATGCTAAGGCATACATATGTGAGCAAGCAAGAAACATGCTAAACACAACTCACATACAAAAGACAATGAGAACACATATAAATATGTCAAAATGAAAATAGTGTCTCATTAACACAAAAAATATAAAAGCCATATAAAAGAATAGATTTATGAAAATAAAAGAAGAGGAACATGAGAATCATGCAAAAAGTTTTCAAATGAAAACAAATCAACCAAAAGAAATCATAAATCAAAGTTTAAATCCAAAAACGTAGAATCAAATCATCATTGATTCAAAAATCAAGAGAGGCAACTATATCTAGCTCTTGAGCTAGTATCAACCCATATAATTATTTTAGCACCCGGTAAACAAGATTTGGGAATAAACACCCAATAAATCCGTAGGGTTATATAAGTACAAACCTCTCATCAAAACAAAACCAATAATCATGAAAACAAAAGAATTTGATTAATAAAAAAATTGTTTTCATGTTCAAAAGTTTAAAGTATAATTTTTCAAAACCAAAAGAAATAAAAAGACTAAAATTTTTGGTTTAAGAAAAATTATTTTGGCACCCAAGCATTCTTGGTGCCGGATTGGTTAGAGACATGACCCCTATCATTTAAACTCAAAGCCCTAGGGTTATGAACCCTCTTGGGTATATGTGGTGCATGGGATCGGTCATAGCAATAATCACTCAAATGATCCTTCTGATTGCAATAAGTACAATGGAAAAGGAAGCATTTGCTTATGTTGACCATTAAAAGGTGCACGTGGAACATTTACAAACAAAGGTAAATTATTTGAAGCTTTTTGCAAATGTGAAACATTATCAAAACAAAACTTTCCTAAGTGACCAAATCTACCACAAACATTACATTTATAAATATGTGGTCTACTAGAAACATTTGGCAAATGAGATTTATTTTTCAAATCAAAACAATATTTGGCCAAATGATCAAAACGACCACAAATATCACATTTAAACACATGAGCATGCTTATGATGAATATGATGAGTATGTGCAAGTGTATGTAATGAAGAAGCTACATGAGATGCACAAGGAGCATTAGCATTCTTATGTTTGTGTGCATCATAGCAAAACTTTGATAAATTACCTTTTCGGCCGTAATTAGAGCATTTGTAAACTTTACTATATATGTGTGCATAATGAGTGGATAATGACTTAGACTTGGCACACATATCCATAAGCCTCTTATGATTATTAATGCATATTTTCAAAGTTGAATCTAAAGATGAAATGCATTTATTCATAAGATTCAAATCTTTATTTTTAGGCACATATGCATTTTTATTAGAAGTAGAACATAAATAGTCATTTATAAAAGAAACAGTATCATTTTGTATGTTCTCTACTTCTAACATGGCATTATCTCTTTCATGAGTCAAGTTAGCAATATCCAATTTTAAATTTTTATTTTCCAAATTTAACATATCATTGTTTTCTTGAAGAGCAATACTTTCTTGAGAAATGATATCAAATTTGGAAGCTAACTTCTCATGATCGGATTTTAAATCTTCATGCTTGCTTTTTAAATCAATAAAATCATTTTGCAATTTGTTAAAGGCATGTAATAATTTTTTACTAGCACAAATAAGTTCATCACTAGAAAAATTATTAGTGGTTTTGAACTCGCAAACCTTACTAGGGCTATCGCCTAGTGCTCGTGTGCATGAAGCTCCTTTAGAACTTGAAGCGGGATCCTCCAAAGCTTGTTGGATCGCCTCCAAGTCTCCTTAATGCGCTTCTATGAATTTCGATAATGTATAAGCGCTATCAAAAGAATCAAGCTTGTTAGACATAAATGAATCAAATGCATTTAATAAAAATTCTAACATAAGCTTGTTCATAATAAACATCTTTTTTTATCATGTTTGTTCCACTTGGATTTCTCCAACGTGGGCACAATATAAGCACGATCAATAATTTCCTATAAATTGATATTTTTAGATTGAACAAATATTTTGAATCTAAAGCACCATTGAGCATAGGTGAAACATTGAATTTAGGAGCAATACTAGAATCATAGCCTAAACAAGATGCATCATTCATATCCATAATCTATATATATGCAAGCAATGCAAAAATCAAAAATTGGATTAGCACAAAAAGATAACTTGGATCTTTAACTCAAGGCGGTTAGTCCTTAAATCAAAGAGCACCAAGCTCTGATACCAATTGTTAGACCCTAGAGGGGAGGTGATTAAGATCTTATGCTAATCTAATCTGATTTAAATACCAATTAAAATTCATTAACAAGTATTTTCTTACAAGATAGATATACAAGAGTGTTAGACCCTAGAGGGGGGGTGATTAAGGTCTTATGCTAATCTAATCCGATTAAAATGCTAATTAAAATTAATTAACAAGTTATCCTAGTAAGTATGAAATACAACAATATATATGAGCTAGGATAAGCAATATGAACAACAAGATATATCCTAACAAAGAGATATAGGCAATGTATGTGCAAGGATATATAAACAACACAAGGGTAAACAATCTAAACAAGATAGTGGATGAAATAAATGAGCAATGCACAATTGGCGATATAAGATAAATACAAAAACAAATATGCCAAAGACAAACTCAAACAAGCAATATGATCACGGAGTTCGGACCTTCCGTCCTATGTCTCCGCTCCCCACTCCCGGGAAGAAATCCACTATCATAACCGGGTTTTCTACGCTCACCCGAATAACGTTTACAACCACAATATGTCGGTTTTCAACGATCACCGATCAACGTACACTCTTCACACTCGGTTTTCTAGCTAACCGAAAACTTTACAATCGACACTCTTGCAATCACACTCTACACCCTCACAAGGTTGGACCTAGCCGTATCTCCCTCAAGTGCTCGGTTATAACCTCTCCCTAGGTTCGTCAACCAACGCCACTCCTCTTGGAATGATCCCCGACTCTCACCACACACTCCTCTCAGTGTACTAGTGTATATAAAGTGATCTCACAATTAGGCTTAATAAATGTTTGTTCTCTACTATGGATGAGAACACAATGAAAACTCACACTCAATATTACAACTCTCACAACCCCAAATATATTATGAATGCAAATACAATAAGCTCAAGTGGGTGTGTGTAACAATGAGATAAATCAAATCTAACTCAAATAGCAAACTAGCAATAATAAGAATGTGAAAATCAATAATAAAATTGCTAGAGAAAAGAGTTAGAAAAACTTCTCTATAAACACAAAGAGAGGATGAGAAGATATTGAAGATGAACTCCTCAACAGATGATGCAAACTCCTCTTTGTAATAGCAAACCCCAAAAACAAACTAAACAAACTTAAACTCTTTTAAAACTTATTAAAACATTCTCTTGGGTTAGGTGGAGAGCTGAAGGCAATAAGGTATTTATACCCACTCAAAATCCCAGCCAAAACCCCAACCAAATGACAAAAACAACCCTAGAAAATCAGCTCAAAAATAGCCGTTGGGAACCAACGGTCATATCGGTGGTCGACCGAAAAGATTCGCGGTCGACCGCGATCCAGATCCCAAGCTGAGAAAACGAGCAAAGACTTCTTCGGTCGACCGGTACGGTCGACCGTGGGAAGTCTCGAGCTCACGGTCGACCGTGGCGGTCGACCGACAAACTCTCTGCTGCCCACTGACGAATGAACATAGGTGCGGTCGACCGGTGCTGTCGACCGCATACTGATACATTCCAAAAACTGATTTTAGGACTTTAAAACATTGTTTAAAAATATCAAATAAATTTCAAAAAATGTAAAACTTTGGGGAATGATTTTAGACATGATAATAAACATGTTACAATGACTGGTTTCCAAAAAGGACTTCCTAAATAAAAAATATCATCATTTTACAAAATAGTCCAAAACACAAAAATGTAAACATATGAATTTTGACATTTAGGCTAAACCATGTTTTGAAACTTTGCATAATGATTTTGTAGACTTAATAAAATATGTATATGATTGTTATTAAGTCCATAAACTGAGAAAACAATATTTTCACAAATACAATAGAAAATGAAACATATGAGTATGTATATGAAAATATATTTATTTCATATCTAAGTAGATAAACCAAATCACAATAATAAATATGAAACATGTAATTTCATATTTATAAACATGAAAATCAAAACTTGTGTTGTATATATATGTGACTACATACATATACAAGGAAACCAATAAAATATGTGTGTATAGATAATTGAGCTTAAAGTACCAACACGCATAATATAAAACCTAAACTAAATATACCCAAGCTTGATGAAGGTCTTCAATGAACATGACTTGGTAAACTTTGCGGAAGAAGCTTGAACTTGATCTTTAACTTGAATTATACGTTGCTTCACTCCACAATTCCTCCAACCTCCATTGGATATGATCGTTATGCCGCAATCCATCTATCCTCCAATTCGTTGTTTGTCTACAATAAATAGAAATGCACAAACACTAGACAAATAACATTAGTGGTAAATTATTTGTTAAACATCATCAAAACAAAAAGGCCAACAATCTCCCCATTTTTGATGATGACAAACAATTTACAAAAAGGATATATGCATGAAGGGAAATGAATATATAAATTATAATTCACATGCATGTAAACAAGGAAATGTATACTTACAATATTTCTCCCCCTTTGACAACATCAAAAAGGGGACAAAGGAATGAAGAGAGCGAAAGCTCCCCCTATCAATAAGCATGGGTGAGTATATGTAAGACCCCGTTGATTTTGGCAACTTTCAAGTGTGAATATGAGTGAACAAAGATATTTAATATATATTATAAATATCTTTGTGGCATGGTCATGCATGGAAAATGATATTTGAGCTTATGAGCATGTGTATATGCCTCAGGTATGAGGATGAGTTGCAAGTTTGCAAATCGTGTGCAAAAGAAATCGAAGTATGCAGATTTTTGTTCATGAGTCGACTCATAACATGTCATGAGTCGACTGATCAGGTTGAGTCGACTCACGCCTGTCATAAGTCGACTCATGATATCGAGTCCTGTTCCCATTTTCTTTCTGCTGAGTCGACTCATAATTCATGAGTCGACCCATGAGTCATGAGTCGACTCATGACATATCATGAGTCGACTTATCGACGATTTTCTGGGTGTTTTCGGGTCGGGTTTGCTGGGTTTCGGGTCGGGTTTTCATTGACTTATATATACTTCCCTCACCCGAAAACTCTCATTTCTCATCTGAACTCCCAAGAAACCCTAGCCCCTCTTCCTCTCTCTCAAACCCTAGGTGTTCTTGGTGTTTTTGGAGGCATTTCAAGGGGTTTTTAGTGTTCTCTCTTGGATTTCAGCGAAGGGGATTGCTATTCTTCGCATTTGAGGCGAGTAGCATCTCACCCAAACCCTTCCCTATGTTTTTATTTATTTATAAACGTTTTTAATGAGTTTTATTGAGCCTAAGCCTTATCTTAAAGTATAAATCAATGCTCTTGATAGGGTGAATGCTAGAAATCATGTGTTTAAGATTTTAAATCCCCACCAACCAGTTTTTAATGAAAACCCAGATCTGGAATTTTGTTTAAAGGATAAAAAACATGAGTATTTATATTGGTTTAATGTTTTTCCTTCATGTTTGGGGCTAAATGTTAGATCTAACCTATAAGAGATCGTTTCCCATGATAGATATGTTTTTCTTACTGTATAATAGGGTAAATTGAAGGTTAGATATGTTGTATATCAGAAGAATCGAGATGGGGAACGTTTAGATCAAGTTCCAGTTCGTTATATGCAGATTTCAGCCCGTGAGTCGACTCACGACTCATCATGAGTCGACTCATCAGGTTGAGTCGACTCATGACCTGTCATGAGTCGACTCACGAAGTATTATGATGTTTCCTTTTTGCTTCTGTTGAGTCGACTCGTAAATATACGAGTCGACCCATGAGCTATGAGTCGACTCATAAAAATCATGAGTCGACTCACGAAGTTGTTTCCTGTTGCCATTTACCTTCTGTTCAGTCGACTCGTTATTGGTCACGAGTCGACCCATGAGGCTTGAGTCGACTCATTAGTGAGCATGAGTCGACTCATCTGAGATTTTCCTGTTTTCTTCGTATCTCTGTGAAATCACATGCTGTATACAAACTTATAGATTGAACTCATATGCTATATATGTAAGATGATCTTTTCCTGATACAAAGTTAAGATTTGTACAGCAAGACATGTGTAAGAGTTGAATAGACATTTCTTTACTAGTGGTAACTTCATGGTTCATATAAAGTCCTCGTGTTGGACTCTAAGCGACTAAAGTCCTCGTGTTGGACTATAAGCGACTAAAGTCCTCGTGTTGGACTATAAGCGACTAAAGACCCCGTGTTGGGCAATTTTTGTTGGACCTTGAGCATAATACACATTTGGGTATTTGAGTATGACATTTTTATGTAGTTGGACATGATAGTGGCATGAGCTGTGCATAACACTTATTTCGACTACGATATTTTGTCATAGATGTGTTTATTATAAGAATGGGATTGTTATCTTTTCTTTATTGTTCATGTATTAGACTCCGGGCTTGGTATTTAGGGATCTACAATTTGAGATACAAGGTATATACATGAGGGTTTCCTTGTTTGGATTATTTCGCTCGACGTACCTATGCTCGTGTTGTATTTCCCTAAGTACTAAGACCCATATCTGTTTGTATAATGATTTAATGCTATTATACATTATTGTATTTTCATATACAACGAGCCCTATCCCTTGGGGTTGGTTGTGATGTTGCTCGCTAGCGCTTTGACGCTCGTTGTCCCTCCCCCTTTCAGGTCACGAGCCAGGAGCACGGAGAGTCGCAGGTGGTTAGCGGACTACTTTAGTGTCCAGCTCTTCATATTATCTATGTATTATTTTTCTTTGAGCTCCACTGTAGTGTTGTCAGACATTTGAGAGTTTATTCTAGAAGTTGTACAGACTGTGTCGCCTTATTTCCTTTATTCAGACTTATTGTATTTTGAGACTTGTTAAGGAACTCCAGTTTATTCAGTTCAGGTTTTGACTATGTACTTCAGTTTATTTCGTCGATGAGACATGTTATGCTCTATCATTTAATTCAGTATCTATCGATTCACTTTTTACTTGCTTTGTACCTACACCTGTTGTTGATTCCACTAGAGAGATAGTAATTGTGATGGTGAAACATGTTATTGCACGGTGTGGTGCATGGCAGGTTTGACATTCTTGGTTTCACCTCGGACTGCAGCCTTGTGTGAACCCAGGGGCGTCACAGTATAACACATAGAAAGATATATGTGGGGATTGCTCCCCCTATCAAAAAGCCATAGCGAATATATGAAATGAAGATCATGGCAAACATATGTGAGCAAGCATAGATGGAAAAAAATGCTAAACATTCCTCACATACAAAAAGACAATGAAGACACATATAAGTATGTCATTATGAAGATAGTGTCGCATTACACTAATATAAAAATCATGTATAAAATAGATTTATGAAATCAAAAGAAAAAGAGCATGAGAATCATGCAAAATGTTTTCAAATGAAAACAAATCAATCAAATGAAATCATAAATCAAAATTTAAATCATTAAACCAAATCATCATTGATTTTTAAAAAATCAAGAGAGACAACCATATCTAGCTCTTGAGCTAGTATCAACCCATATAAATATTTTTAGCATCCGGTAAACAATGTTTGGGAATAAACACCCAATAAATCAGGAGGGTTATATAAACGAAGTCCTCTCATCAAGATCGAAACAAATAATCATGAAAACAAAAGATTTGATCAATTTTAAAAAAAAATGTTTTCATATAAAAAGTTTCAAAGCATAATTTTCAAAACCAAGAAAAAGAAAGACAAAAACATTAAAATTCTTGGTTTAAAAATCAAATTTGTTTTGGTACCCAAGAACTCTTGGTATCAAAAGATTTAGGGATATGACCCCTATCATTTAAGCTCAAAGCCCTAGGGTTATGAACCCTCTTGGGCACATTTAGTGCACGGGTCCGGTCATAACAATAATTATGCAAATAACTCATTCGATTGCAATAAGTGCAATGAAGAGGATGCATTTGGTTATGTTGACTATGTGGATGTGCATGAGGAACATTTGCAAATAAAGATGGTCTTTTAAGATTATTTTGCAAATGAGAAATATTTTGAAACAATGTTGGTCTACTTAAAATATTTTACGATTTAGAAACTTTTCGTAAATCAAAACAAAACTTAGCTAAGTGACCAACTCTACCACAAAAATCACAATGATACACATGAGCATGCTTATGATGAGAAATAGGTGCATGTGTGTGTACATGTGATGAAGAAACTTGATGAGATGCACAAGAAGGATTAGAATTCTTATGTTTGTGTGCATCATAACAAAACTTAGCTAAATGATCTTGACGGCCGCAAATAGAACACTTATAAGTTTTGCTATACATATGTGCATAATGAGTGGATGATTTTGACTTAGTCTTGGCACACATGTCCATAAGCTTCTTATGATTATTGATGTATGTTTTCAAGGTTGAATCTAAAGATGAAATGTATTTATTCATAAGATTCAAATCTTTATTTTTAGGCACATATGCATTTTTAGAAGTAGAACATAAATAGTCATTTATAAAGGAAGCAGTATCATTTTGTATGTTCTCTACTTCTAACATGGCATTATCTTTTTCATGAGTTAACAAGGCAAAGTTTGAAAACAAAGAATCATGATCCAATTTTAATTTTTTATTGTTTTCTTTAAGGATCACATTTTTATTAGAAATAGTTTCAAACTTAGATGCTAACAACTCATGATCGGATTTCAAATTATCTTGCTTGCTTTATAAATTAATAAAATTATTTTGCAATTTCTTTTAGGCATACAATAATTTATCACTAGCACAAGCAAGTTCATCACTATATAAATCATTATCGGGTTCGAACTCGCAAACCTCACTAGGGCTATCGCCTAGTGCACGTGTGCATGAAACTCCTTTAGAATTTGAAGCGGGATCCTCCAAAGCTTGTCGGATCGCCTCCAAGTCTCCTTGATGCGCTTCTATGAATTTTCATAATGTATAAACGCTATCAAAAGAATCAAGCTTGTTAGACATAAATGAATCAAATGCATTTAATAAAAATTCTAACATAAGCTTGTTCATAATAAACATCTTTTTATCATGTTTGCTCCACTTGGATTTCTCCAACGTGGGCACAATATAAGCACAATCAATGATTTCCCATAAATCGATATTTTTAGATTGAACAAATATTTTGAATCTAAAACACCATTGAGCATAGGGGAAAGCATTAAATTTAGGAGCAAAACTAGAATCATAGCCTAAACAAGATGCATCATTCATATCCATAAATTGTAAAAATATGCAAGCAAGATATAAATGTAATCAAAACAAGATTAGCACAAAAATATAACTTGGATCTTTAACTCAAGGCGATTAGACCTTAAATCAAAGAGCACCAAGCTCTGATATCAATTGTTAGACCCTAGAGGGGGGTGATTAGGGTCTTATGCTAATCTAATCCGATTAAAATACCAATTAAAATTAATTAATAAGTTATCCTAGCAAGTTTGAAATACAACAATATATATGAGCTAGGATAAGCAATATGAACAACAAGATATATCCTAACAAAGAGATATAGGCAATGTATGTGCAAGGATATATAAACAACATAAGGGTAAACAATCTAAACAAGATAGTGGATGAAATAAATGAGCAATGCACAATTGGCGATATAAGATGAATGCAAAAACAAATACGCTAAAGACAAACTCAAACAAGCAATATGATCACGGAGTTCGGACCTTCCGTCCTACGTCTTCGCTCCCCACTCCCGGGGAGAAATCCACTATCATAATCGGGTTTTCTACGCTCACCCGAATAACGTTTACAACCACAATATGTCGGTTTTCAACGATCACCGATCAACGTACACTCTTCACACTCGGTTTTCTAGCTAACCGAAAACTTTACAATCGACACTCTTGCAATCACACTCTACACCCTCACAAGGTTGGACCTAGCCGTATCTCCCTCAAGTGCTCGGTTACAACCTCTCCCTAGGTTCATCAACCGACGCCACTCCTCTTGGAACGATCCTCGACTCTCACCACACACTCCTCTCGGTGTACTAGTGTATATAAAGTGATCTCACAATTAGGCTTAATAAATGTTTGTTCTCTACTATGGATGAGAACACAATGAAAACTCACACTCAATGTTACAACTCTCACAACCCCAAATATATTATGAATGTAAATACAATAAGCTCAAGTGGGTGTGTGTAACAATGAGATAAATCAAATCTAACTCAAATAGCAAACTAGCAATAATAAGAATGTGAAAATCAATAATAAAATTGCTAGAGAAAAGAGTTAGAAAAACTTCTCTATAAACACAAAGAGAGGATGAGAAGATATTGAAGATGAACTCCTCAACAGATGATGCAAACTCCTCTTTGTAACAGCAAACCCCAAAAACAAACCAAACAAACTTAAACTCTTTTAAAACTTGTTAAAACATTCTCTTGGGTTAGGTGGAGAGCTGAAGGCAATAGAGTATTTATACCCACTCAAAATCTCAGTCAAAACCCCAACCAAATGACAAAAACAGCCCTAGAAAATCAGCTCAGAAAATAACCGTTGGGAACCAACGGTTATATCGGCGGTTGATCGAAAAGATTCGTGGTCGACCGCGATCCAGATCCCAAGCTGAGAAAACGAGCAAAGACTTCTTCGGTCGACCGGTGCGGTCGACCGTGGGAAGTCTCGAGCTCACGGTCGATCGTGACGGTCGACCAACAAACTCTCTGCTGCTCACTGACGAATGAACATAGGTGCGGTCGACCAGTGTGGTCGACCGCATACTGATACATTCCAAAAACTGATTTTAGGACTTTAAAACCCTGTTTAAAAATATCAAATAAATTCCAAAAAATATAAAACTTTGGGGAATGATTGTAGACATGATAATAAACATGTTACAATGACTGGTTTCCAAAAAGGACTTCCCAAATGAAAAATATCATTATTTTACAAAATAGTCCAAAACACGAAAATGTAAACATATGAATTTTGACATTTAGGCTAAACCATGTTTTGAAACTTTACACAATGATTTTGTAGACATAATAAAATATGTATATGATAGTTATGAAGTCCATAAACTAAGAAAGCAATATTTTCACAAATACAATAGAAAATAAAACATATGAGTATGTATATGAAAATATATTTGTTTCATATCTAAGTAGATAAACCAAATCACAATAATAAATATGAAACATGTAATTTCATATTTATAAACATGAAAACTAAAACTTGTGTTGTATATATATGTGACTACATATATATACAAGGAAACCAATAAAATGTGTGTGTATAGATAATTGAGCTTAAAGTACCAACACACATAATATAAAACCTAAACTAAATATACCCAAGCTTGATGAAGGTCTTCAATAAGCATGACTTGGTAAACTTTACGGAAGAAGCTTGAACTTGATCTTTAACTTGAATTGTACGTTGCTTCACTCCACAATTCCTCCAACCTCCATTGGATATAATCGTTATGGCGCAATCCACCCATCCTCTAATTTGTTGTTTGTCTACAATAAATAGAAATGCACAAACACTAGACAAATAACATTAGTAGTAAATTGTTTGTTAAACATCATCAAAACAAAGAGGCCAACAAAGAGTTATAAGCAAGAATAAGCAATATGAATAAAGAGATATATCCTATATGGTAAATATATACAATGATATATAAACTAGCACAAGATGATATATCCTACCAAAGAGATATACAATATGATATATGCAATGATATGTAAAGTAACACAAGGGTAAACAATATGAACTAGATAGAGGATGATAAAAATAATGAGCTATGGACAATGGCGATAAGAAATATAAACATAAGATTAAGTGCGCCAAAGCAAACTCAAACACACGATATGATCACAGAGTTCGGACCTTCCATCCTACGTCTCCGCTCCCCACTCCCGGGGAGAAATCTACTATCACAATCCGGTTTGGAAGCCGGAAATTCTACATACTCGATTTTCTAGCTAACCGAAAACTCTACAACTCACACTCTTGCAAACCCACTCTACACCCTCACAAGTGTTGGACCTAGCCGTGTCTCCCTCAAGTGCCCGGTTATAACCTCTCCCTAGGTTCGTCAACTGACGCCACTCCTCTTGGGATGATCCCCGACTCTCACCACACACTCCTCTCGGTGTACAAGTGTATTACAAAGTAATCTCACGATTAAGCACAATACAAAGAATGATTGTTCTCTAATATGGATGAGAACACAATAAAAGCTCACACTCAATTGTTACAACTCTCACCAACCCAAATATACTATGTATGTAAATACAATAAGCTCAAGTGGGTGTGTGTAAACAATGAGTGAAATCAAATCAACTAAACTCAATTAAAATCTAGCATATAGAAATTATAAACAAAAGAATAAATAGCTAGAAATAGAGTTTAGAAATTCTTCTCTGAAAAACAAGATGGAGAGGTGGATTAAAATAAAGTTCAAACACTATAAATGATCATCTCCACTTGTAAAACAATCTTCAAACCAACCAGACTTTGAACCCAACTAAAAACCCATGTTAAAACTCTTTTTAAACTTCTTTAAAACTTTCCATTGGGTTACTGATAGGAGAGGGGTTGAGAGGTTTATATAGGAAGAGAAACCAACAGCCAAAACCCCAAACAAAATAACAAAAATCCCAAAAAAATAGGAAACAGATTTTGTACCCAATATAACCGTTAGGCTATCGGCGGTCGACCGTGAAATTCTCGCGGTTGACCGCGAGGCACTACAGAATCTCAGAAAACTTCCAGAGACTTTGGCGGTCGACCGTGGCGGTCGACCGTGGGAAAATTTAAGCTGACGGTCGACCGTAGCGGTCAACCGTGAAAGTCTCTACTGCCTACTCAAAAAAGAACACAAGTGTGGTCGACCGTGGCGGTCGACCGTGAACTGATACAAGAAATTAGGTTTTGAAAGAGTTTTCTGATCTTAAAACACTGTTTAAAATATCAAATAAATTCCAAAAAATGTAAATCTTTAGGGAATGATTGTAGACATGATAATAAACATGCTACAATGACTGGTTTCCAAAAAGGACTTTCCAAATAAAAATATCATTATTTTACAAAATAGGCCAAAACGTGAAAATGTAAATATGTGAATTTTGACGTTTTGGCTAAAGCATGTTTTGAAACTTTGCACAATGATTATGTAGACTTAATAAAATATGTATATGATTATTGTTAAGTCCAAAAACTAAGAATACAATATTTTTACAAATGCAATAGAAAATAAAACATATGAGTATGTATATGAAAATATATTTGTTTCATATCTAAGTAGTTAAACCAAAACACAATAATAAATATGAAATATGTAATTTTATATTTGTAAACATGAAAACCCAAAACCATGTATGTATATATATAACTATATATATACATAGAAACCAAATACGTGTGTGTATATGATATTGAGCTTAAGGTACTTAACACACATAATATAAAACCTAAGCTAAATTACCTAAGCCGCTCTTGATCTTCAATAAGCTTGACTTGGTACACTATGCGGATGAAGCTTGAACTTAATCTTTAACTTGAATTGCATAAGCTTCACTCCACAATTCCACCAACCTCCATTTGATATCGTCGTTGAAGCGCTATTCCATCCATCCTCCAACATATTGTTTGCCTAGAATAAATATAAAACACAAACACTAGACAAACAATATTAGATGTAAATTGTTTGTAAATCATCAGCAAAACAAGAAGGCCAACAACGTAACTGGTTTCAACTCTTGAACTGGTTTACTACCAGGTTGAGAGGAAAGGGATTTAAACAAAAACTCAAGAGAATGGCTACTGTTACAATATACTTCATTTGGTGGGAGCACAATGCTTGGCTTTTCCAGCAGAAAAACGGAAGTGCAGATTTTTTTGTTAGAGATAATAAGATTGATATTTTGATCACTATTCTTAATAGTCCTTTAACTACAAACATGGATTATTTTCTCTCTGTGTCTTGAGAAAGTTGTGCTTGGTAGTGAGGCGGCATAATCCCTCCACTCATTCAAATGGTTGCATATCCCCATACACTCCTCAACTCATATGAATGTGGTCTCCCATTTGAATGGGTGGAGGAGATTGTGCCACCTCACTACCAAGCATACCCATATTTCTCATACACACACACACACATACACACACATATGTGTGTGTGTGTGTGTGTATGTGATTGATCTTGATGATTTTTAGGTGTTGCTTGAGTGAGAGAGTGTGTATATATGCGATTGATCTTGATGACTTTTAGGTGTTGCTTGAGTGTGTGTGTGTGTATGTGATTGATCTAGACGACTTTTAGGTGTTGCTTGAGAGAGAGTGTGTGTGTGGTGGGGATTCATTTTGCTAAATGAGATACCAAGAAATAGCTATGTGGTAAGGCCCGCATTGCTAATCACATTAAAAGATGAGGATTTTATCGCTCTATCTCTTAGTAGTTCATTTAGCAAAATGAGTTATCACCTCATACCTATCATTCATACGCGCCCACACACACTAGTAACTAGAAAGACCTAATTACGTGTACAGTACAAATTTATGAAGGACCAACAATCATATCAATATGCACAAAAGATATCTAAAGTTAATTTAATCCAGTGTATTTTATTTATAGATTTCACGCATCATCCGTTATTTCTCTAATTTAATTAATCAACAACTTCATGCTGCTTTTCTTTGAACAGTGACAGACTAACCACTAGGTATAAATTAATTAATTTCTTGCTCACATGATTCTTTATTTCTTCACGACATAAATATCACATTAGAGCAAGAGTTTAATAAACTAATTTTCTCCTTTAAAAATCACCTAATTGCAGACCTTCCGAGTTCCGGCAGTTGTACGTTGTGGTCACACGCCGACCTAGAACTCCTTATAGAAAACGAAACTCCTAGCTAGGGTTTGATTTCAATACGTTTTTTAATATTGGAATTGGATTTTGTTTCTTCTTGAGACCAAGTGGACTTAAGACAAATAATTAAGCACAATGCCTAACTTAATTAGATCACGCTACATGCTTAATTATATTTTATCAATTGGAGCACCACATTATTCTCTTTCAAGATCCCTTTCTTTCTATCTAGCCTCAGCTTTTTGTAGGTTATTATTGGTGGTAATGTCAAGATCTACTACCTTGAATTTATTAGAAGAAGAGAAGAAAAAGAAATAGCCAATATGGTGGTTGTAATAAAATGAGACAAGCTTCTTTTGCTTATCAAAACAAATAATTTTGAATTTGGATATACTTCATGGATATTCCACTAATGAACTGTTTGGTTTGTAAAACTCTAATTATTATAGAAGTATCAGTTACATGCAGCAGTAATTACATTGTTATAGTAGTTATAGATATTTGATTAAATCTTATGATTTTTTCAATCTACTTCAAATTTTTGTTCAAGTTTTTGAACTTTTCTTCAGAGTTGATTGCAATTGAAGTTGCAGCCCCTCATAATCTCATTTGAACCCCACAAATGTTGCAAGTAAGATTTATATCTAGTAGAGGTCTTGTAGCTAGGGTGAGAAAGTGGAACTATAGGTGTAAATGCATTTATTAATTGCAAGTCTTATTGGAACTATAATTGTAGCCGCATTTGTTAGTTGTAGCTAAAACAAATATGTGCGTATTTCAACTCAATACAATCCAAATTATTTCACCGCAACAAGTGATGTATTAGGTTGTTCAATGATATTGCTCTAGATATTCATAATTGGCTCAAGAAAGCAAGCCTGAGACACAATCTTTTGATCAAACAATTACTTCAATAATTGGTTAAAGTTTGATGACTATCTCTACTCAGCGTATAAAGTCATTACGACTTTCAACGTTGGCCAATATTACTCTTCCACAGCATCCATCCACAAGTTTAGAATAGATAGTTCTCGACTAAAAAAATTTAGGAAAAATGCTTCTAGCCCATAAAATCAAAAAGTATGCCCCACCACTAAGAGTAAGTCACCATTCTAAAAACCCTAAGATTCACATTTTTATGCTCCAAGCTTCCAAATCTAATGTTATCTAATCATTACTTTTCTTTCCCCATTATACCCCAACTTCCTAGGGCCGGGGGGGGGGGGGGGGGGGCTCGCGTCTTTGTCTCTCCTCTACCCCTTCTCTCCCCCCTTTTCTCTCCCCTACCTTCCTTTATCTTTATCTTTGTAATTTTCTAAAACTAAGGTTAGGATTTTGGTCTTTGTATAATGGCGGGAGACAACGTATCATTGTTGAATCCTCTTCCACATTACTCACATCTGTCACTACACTATTCATTTTCGCTTTCGCCTAATTACCATTTTTGTCGCCCCATTGTTGCACTTTTCTCCACCTTCTCTGCCATGGTCACCACCACCGCCACAGAATTCATTGGGGGGGGGGGGGGGCGCGCACACACCCCCCATAATCGTCACCCATCTCCTCTACCACCACCAATCTCCTCGTTGCCGCCTTCTCCCAATTCCCCACTGTCACCACTGCCTTGCATGGAGCCTCCACCACTGCCACCATGTATGACTTGTTAAAATATATTCTATTGAATGTTTAACATGTAAACAATTTTTGTTAGGTCTCATGTTTATGAGTCTATTGTCTAATCTGGTTTTGATGATTAACAAACAATTTCTAATATCGTTTGTCGAATATTTTGTATTTACTTGTTAGGTATTCTACACAAACATCCTCCGTGTGGAGGTTGGTTGGAATTGCGCCTTAACGACGATATCTTGGAGGTTGGTGGAAATTTCGGAATGAAGCCGTTGCACTCAAGTCAAAGTCTCACTATCATGCTTCATCTCGCAACCAAGATTGACATCATGAAGATCATTAGCTTGGTATAGTTGTTTTAATTTTAGTTGTGTACTTTATGTGTTTATACTTTAAGCTCAAATCATACACGTACACATTTTCTCGATTTATCGTATCATAAATCCAATTGAGAATATATTGTGTTTTTGGATTATAGACTTAATGATATCATTTTACATCTTTTTAAAAGTCTATTATTCTATCTCAAAACTTGTTTGAAATGAGTTCATCAAAATCGAGCATTTAACGACTACGTATATTTGACGATTTTTTAAAATATTGAGTTTTCACAAATGGGAAATGATATTTTAGAAATTTCTTTTCTAACATGTTTACTTTCATATATATAAATATTTTCCCAAGTTTTACTATTTATGGAGTTAATTTGCTATTTAAAACGATTTTAGAAAATCAAGTTTTCAGTAGTTTAAGTATCTAAAAAATCAGCTATCAGTTGACCGATCAGCTCCACCAGTCGACCGACCAATAGAATTTTTTAGCATCTGATTTTTCAGTCTTTTCAGTTGATCGATTGGTTTCATTAGTCAACCGGTCCTCTTGCATCAATCGACCGATGTACTTTTTAATTCGACCGACCAGTGTAAATTTTTTATCCTGAGTTTTTCAGTCTCATCAGTCGACCGATTACTTATATCAGTCGATAGATATAGTGATGTTAGTCGACTGATTTTTGTCAGTCGATCGAATGGCTAGTTTTCTGTAAATGGCTAGGTTTTGTTGAGCTTTGTTTTTGAGGCTATAAATAGTCCTCAACCCTTAGTTTTTTTACTAGAGTTTTACAATTTTGGCAGTTTGTTTCACGTTTTCAAATATCAAAGTGTGTTTTGTTTGTGTGAAGAAAGTTTCACAAAGAGAAGATCTTAACTTTGGTTTTGAGGTGTTCAACCTCAAATCTTTATCTACATCTCTTTGTTTTCTTTGGAGAAGTTTTCTAAACTCATTCGCTAGCTTAATCTTCATTTTGATTCATATCTATATACAAGCAAGATTTACTTAAGTTTAATTTTATTTTGCTTATTGTTATTCACCACAACCATTTGAGCTTTAGTATATCACAATTGTATATTTGAGTTGTGAGTAATTCATTAAGTGAGCTTAAATTTTGTTCTCATCCTTGTTAGAGAACAAATCTTTATTTTTACTATTGTCGATTCATGTTGTAATACACAAGGATACTTAGAAGAGTGGTTAGGAGAGATCGGGGTCAATTTTAAGAGTGGGTTGGTTGTAAAGCCTAGAGAGAGGGAGTAATTCTAAGCACTTGAGGAATGTGACACGGGTAAGCCAACACTTAGAGGAGTGTATTGTGGGATTGACAACGTGTGGATTGTAAAATTTTTTGGTGAGCTTTAAAAACCGATTGCGTAGTTATTTTGTGATAGTGGAGATCTCCTCGAGGTGAGGAGCGGAGTCGTAGGTCTGGGTTGACCGAACTTCGTGATCAAATTTTATGTTTGCGTTTAGCTTTGGCGTATATTTCTCTTATATCTTGTGCTCATTATTTATATCACCTATTATCACATTGTTTATCCTTGCATACCCTTACATATAATTTATTGTACAATCATATTGTTAGGATATTGCATTGTAAAGTTTTAATTTAGCATCTAAATTGGATTAGATTAGCAATTACCATATTCATCCCCTATCTAGGGTACTTTCAGTTTTCTTAATGAATATTATTTCTTAATACTATCTCAGCTTCTAAATATAAATATCCAATCCATTTTGCTACAAAAACCCTTCTATCATGTATGTGTTCTATGATTTGCTTTTGTATCGTCTCCGTCAAAGGTAAAATTTGTAATACTCGTGCCTTTCTTATCTAACTGTTGAAGAACTCGGCAATATTTGAAGTAATATGGTCATACCTGTAAATCATATGAAAAAAATTCATAAGTTTGACGACTAATATGTAACCTAAACAATAATGTGTAACTTAACAAATTAAGTGTAACTTTAACAACTAATGTGTATCCTTAACAACTAAAATGTTACCTTAACAATCAAGTTGTATACTTAACAACCAATATATATCCTTATCAACTAAACTGTAACCCTAACAACCAACATATAAACTTAATAGATGCGCTGTAAACTTAACAACTAAACCGTAACCTTAGCAACTAAGATGTAAACTTAACAACTAGCGTGTATCATTATCTATCGACTGATATATAGATTTAATAATTATACTATAAATTTAATAAGTAAACTGTAACCTTAACAACCAAGCTGTAGATTTAACAACTAAATTGTAACATTAATAACCAAGCTATAAATTTAACAACTAACATGTATCCTTATCAACTAAACTGTAACCTTAACAACTATGCTATAAACTTAATAACTACGCTATAAAAACTTATAAACAATCTTTATGGCTAACAACTAAACTTATGAGTTAGTTGTTAAACTTAGAGCTAGTTATTAAACTTTTTAATTAGTTGTTAAACTTATGAGTTAGTTATTAACCTTATTAATTAGTTGTTAAACTTATGAATTAGTTATTAAACTTATGAAATAATCATTAACCATAATATTATTATTTAATTGTTAAACTTATGAGTTAGTCATTAAACACACAAACAATGATCCATGAAAATATAAAGAGAAGAGAATCCAACTCTGATAGCTGATCGTTAACAACTAACCTTCAACTAACTCACAACAATAACAACTAATGTATATCCTTAACAACCAACTAAAAATCTTAATGACTAACATATAATGTTAACAATAAACTCAATATCTTAACAACTAACTCATAAGATTAACAACTAACTTATATGACTAACAACTAAATTAGAAGATTAATCACTAACTCATAAGTCTAAAAACTAACTCATAAGTTTAAAATTTAACTCACAAAATGGATAGATGATTATTTAACTATGAATGTTCAAAACCTTAGATCTAATGAGCTGAAAAGAACTAGCTAGCAATGGAAAGAGGATGAGGTATAGAGGAAATAACTAAAAATATTCATTTTCTCTAAAACATGAATTGCATTACATAACATTCCACTGACATTCCTCTACTCAAAAATAACTTTGAACGTTTCATACTCTCGTTCACTGGTGATCTCATCACAATTTTATCAAAAAAGAAAGAAAAAAGAAAAAAAGAACACCAATACTTTCAAAATTTGCACAAAGAAGATCAGACAATATTTCAAAATTCCACTATGAACTCCCAACATTTATGACAATTAATCACAATTTGAGAAATTCAACACCAAAATAGTGTGCAATCCCATGCACCACCATCCCATCTCCGATGTAGACCTTTGGCTCAACAACCTCAACCCCGTTGACCTTCATTGCGCTCTCCCCGTCAGTGATCATAAGCATTCAATGCTCGTCCACCACACTTCTCATCCCCTATCCAATCCTCATCCCCATTACCTCTCCATATAGAAACCTCCCCACACCGCCACGTCATTTCACAGCCCTTTTAACATGTATGCCTCAAATGCATCATTCTATTTGTTCCGCCGAGTGAACTTATCCAGTGATGATTCTTTCAATGAATCAAGAGTCGTGTTAAGACCTAGAGCGAAGGAGACGTAGCCCTTCGATCCTAGGGGTATGATAGCTTGAGTCCAATTAGATGTTTTCAGTGACATAGGATTAATAGCGGTGATGGCGGGAAAAGGTGAGGGTGAGGATAAGGGAGGGGAGGAGTGTAGGGATCATGGTGACACGTAGCAAGTAGAGGAGGAAGGAGAGGGGGAGGAAGAGGGGGGAGATGTAGCGGAGGAGGAGGTTCTCGGCTGCGGTGGGGGAGAGGAGCAGAGGACTTGCTACTGCTGCCATGGAACCCGTCGCTAGGGGAGGGGAGGGTTGTGGTGCATGAGGCTGTGGGAGGTTCGAGGGAGGGATGAGTTCTACTGTCACCGATCAGAGTGGAGGGTCAGAGTAGAGAAGAGATTGAGTTTATTTAATGTTGTTTTTTTTAAGGGGAAAGAGGGTGTTTTGAGGTTTTTTGAAAATAAGTATACTGATAGAGACACATATGAGCTGGATGGGGTGATTGCTTACAAATTTTAATTTTGAGGATATTATACTATTATGTTATTCTCAGTCATCAAAGTATAGTCATTTGCCAGCAATGGACAGGTGTCCCCCTGCATGCACCGCTCAAACCAGATCGATGGTCAAAACCAGCAAGGATCCCGACTTAGCCGATTTGTCGAGTCGACATCTTCTTAGATCGACTCGAATGGCGGAACTTGTCAGATCTCTTGTCGAAGACGACTCGCTTCGAGCCCACTCGATTAGTTATTCGATGCCTCATGAGGTCGACTCGAAAGGCATTACTTCTCGGCCAAGTCACAGGACGACTTCAACCTCAAAGCTCTCCTACTAACAACGCGTCAGCATCACTAGAGAACTCGCTACCTTCACCAGCAAACTGCTCAGTCGGCTTCCACAGTAGCAGCAAGCTACTTTTGCTATCCCCCCGCCATCGAAAGACCGACAATCGAAGACTCACTTCCTATCTGAAGCACAACAAGTAGTCCCACCTTGGAGTCCTCATGCTGCTGCCAAGCAGAGAAGGGATCGCGTCGAGTATGCAACCCCAACGCCACATCGGTCGACTCGTCCTGAGGAACTTCGTCGACATCTCCTCCCTGATTCTGAAGCCAATGGTGATAGTCTCAATCCTAGTCACCTTAGGGATCACATTAGGGGAGCAGTCTCTAAGACTCTCTTGCACCACCGTGCCTCGCTAGTCCCCTCTACTACCATTGGGGCCTCTGGATATGGTCGGTTGTACAGACCGATCATAGAAGCCATTGGGGGGAACACCCCCCCTCCCCCCCCTGATGATCTCATGAATGTCCCATGTGAGAAGTTCAAGATGCCTCACGTGGAAAAGTATAAGGGTGAAGGAGATCCCTCCGAGCATGTCTAGAACTACTATGATGTAATGAGCATGCTCTAAGCATCAGAAGTAGTTATCTATTGATGCTTCCCCATCCCTCTTTCGGGGAGTGCCAAGCTCTGGTGGAACGCTCTTGAGAAGATGTCCATTAGCAACTTCTAGCAACTCAGGATGAAGTTCATCTACCACTTCCTGGCTGACACCAAGTAGAAGCTCCCTCCTCAGATAAGGCAGGAGCCTGGAGAGAGCCTTCGAACCTACTTCAAGAGGTTCCAGGCCAAGATGTTGGAAGTTAATGACCCAGGGAGTGTGGTCGCTATGTCCACCCTTATGGCCGGCTTACAGAGCAACAAATTAGCCGACTCACTTGCCAAGAAACCAGTCACCAATTATGAGTAGTTGATAGCCAAAGCTCATGGGTATATGGACATAGAGGATGCCCGAGCTTACGAAGTGTCAGCCAGGGTCACAGAGACCTCCACGGCCATCACCTTGGCAGCAATAGCAACTGCCCCAGCTAAGGCAGATAGGAGATCCTACTCGTGGTCGTCTCATCCTCGACCGTACTAAGATAGTCGACCCCTAGAGCCCAGCCATAAGGGAGTCATCAACATGATCAACTTTCAATAATATTGTACAAAATTTCATTCATTAAATGAAATTCTTTTGAATCTGACTCTTGTGTCGCACTCTCGTAGTGCCAAATATATGCATGAATCATAAGTCATTGGTGCCTTCTCAGGGTAAACCCAAGGCACACTTGCCAAGTGGTCGGCTCCCACATTCGTCACCCAACCACCACGACCGAGCCAAAAGACCTACGCGTCCACATTAAGACCTAGGCACCCAACCTCAGGGTTATCATTTACCAAAAATACCTAAGCATCCACATTAAGACCTAGACACCCAACTTCTAGGTTGTCATTTGCCGAAAAGACCTTGGTACTTTCTCAGGGTAAACCCAAGGCACATTTGCCAGGTGGTCGGCTCCTACATTCGCTACCTGACCACCATGGCCGAGCCAAAAGACCCAGGCGTCTACATTAACTCCTAGACACCCAACCTCCATGTTGTTATTTTGCCTAAAAGACCTAGGCATCTTCATTAAGACTTAGGCACCAAACCTCCAGGTTGTCATTTTGCCAAAAGAACTAGGTGTCCATACTAAGTCTCAGGTACCCAACCTTCGAGTTGTCATTTGCCAAAAAGACTTTTCATTACCCTCATTTAATGCACACTCATGTCCATCCAAAGCTACTCTCATTTCACTCAGAGCTGGCCCAAGCCGACTCCAAGTGAAAGGGGCCAACTGTTATAGTGTTCTCACTCGTCAAAGTACGACCCTTTGCCAGCAACGGACAGGTGTCCCCCTGCATGCACCACTAAAACCAGATTGACGGTCAAAACCAGCAAGGACCCCGACTTAGCTGACTCGTCGAGTCGACATCTTCTTAGATCGACTCGAATAATGGAACTTGTAGGCCCTCTTGTCGAAGATGACTCACTTTGAGCCCGCTCGACCAGTTATTCGACATCTTGCAATGTCGACTCAAAAGGTGTTACTTCTTGGCCACGTCACAGGATGACTTCAGCCTCGAAACTCTCCCACTGACAATACGTCAGCATCACATTTAATGCTTGGTATGCACCATCATACCTCTGGCCCCAATAGCCTTCATGACTCATCAGACCACATCGGCACCGCCATGCCCCGATCACTTCTCATTTATTTCTGAGGGGATATCTCCTCTACTCGTCGGCCGACACGTGTAAAGTAGGTGTTGATATAGCCACCAACTCATACTTACTTACTGCCATCCTGTGCTCAGCCGAAATGACGGCTCTACCCCTTATACCACCAGTATAAATAGAGGTACTACTCTAACATATAGAGGATCTCTCTCTGATCTCGAATCTACTCTGGTCTTGAATCTAAGCTACCTTAAGAAATTTCTAAGCAATCATACTGCACTACATAAAAGAACTTACGCAGTTATTCATTTCCCCACTCACTTTCGTCAAGTGACTTAATCGTCGGAGGAACAACGGGAGAACCAGTCCTCGTTCTCTCACGAACTGTTATTTGTGCAGTCTTCAGCTACTCAACTCAGAACTGGATGTTCGGGGAAGGAAGCGACCCCTAATCAACCTCACCCCCATCAAATATATTTGACTGTTTGATTTATTACCATCAACATATACTTTTTGACTTATTCTTTTGGTGGGGGAGAATTTGCTTTTTTATTTTCAGGGGTTAGAAGCAATTTTCCCAAAAATTTAACACAAATGGATACATCAAAGAACCCCTTTTTAGGGACACATGAAACGTAACCTTACTCATGAATAATTTTGAAAGAGAAATTAGTGATAAAGTTTTTCTCATACTAATTAAACAAGATTAAAGCTTGGGCCTATAATACAAGGACAGATGGGGGTACTAATAATCAAGCCTAGAGATTCCACAATTATGGAAAGAAATATAGTGCCCACAACACTGAATTCAAAAGACAAGGAGAGCGACCCGGCTTAGTTTTTATCAATTTCAGTCATTTTCTCCAACTAGCTAGATCATATATAAATATACTAATGACTACTAGTTGATGATTAATATGACTAGGACTAATGACTAATTAACTAAGCTAATCTTGTTCTTTCCTCTATTTCCTCCGACCAAAGAGCAAACACCCCTAGAAATCCTTTTCCTTGCTCAGCATATGTCCTCATTGAGACACGTCACACTTTTGAGACCTAGCTTTATTTAGACCGGGCATCTAGCTTTAAGATCAACATCTTGAGCCCCAAAATATGAGCTATAATACATTAGTGCATGTCTCATTGATGAGATCATTGGAGCTAAGTTCTTATTTTTTGTGTAAATTGATTAATTAATTTGTTGTTTGATTAATATTCAAAAGCCGGTAGTGATGTTGTCGTTTCATTTAGGGGCATCTGGTTTGTAGAAAATTACAATTCTCGCTATGTCTTAATATTAAAAAATAGATATAAATTATTATTGTTGCTGCTGTTGTTGTTGCTGCTGCTAATTTTAACAGTTGATTTGATAGTAAAATAAAAGTTATTCTTAAATTTACTTCTGTAAAACATATCACATATATTTACATGTTCTAATTTCCATATGAAC
>BQKN01066191.1:240345-266011 GCA_022839385.1 Asparagus kiusianus
TCCACACTAATATAATATATTCCTATAAAAGTGGAAAACGTCTTACAACTTCATCTAACCATTACACTAAAACTCCAAAGTTATGATGATGATCAATGATTATAGTTTTATATTAATTCTAACATGCTCCTACAGGTTGAGCGCCATTTTTATTGGTCGAAACCTGGACACACATAGCGGTGTCAATTTTTAAAAAATCCGCATTTAATTCGTGGTCAGTGGGATTTCAACCTGGGTTGTTCTGATACCATTTTAAATTTAGTTCATCTAACCATTACACCAAAACTCCGAAGTTATAATGAAGATCAATGATTATAGTTTTATATTAATTCTAACAGTTATAATTGCAAATATATTTTTGATTGCTCCATGGAAAAATTTACAAGAACAACAGTGAAAACATTTATCTCAAATTTACAGGACAGGCTACATGTTCTATTTTTCTATTTGTCATCTACTCCAATATCAATATATATAAGCAAAGGCAGGCAACATATATCACGTCTAAAAAGAAAAGTGGTCAAGAAAGTAAATAGTAACACCCTTTTTTTCTTTTCTTTTTTTCCTTTTTTTTCTGGAGGAAGCATTTACAGATTATGTTGAAATATTTCCTTTTGAAAAGGTGTGGTGCCTTGCACAACAAGTCCCTGGAATGGTTTTAAATAAAAAATTATCCTCGTCCAAAGAAATTAAAATTTTTATTTTGGAGTTAATCTTAGAAAAATTGTCAAAAAGTCATGTCATTACTTGTTTGCTTTTTAAATTGGGACTTTCCATCCTTCTTTTTTGGTGGAATGGAATCAAAGGTCATAGATATGAACAAAAGGCAGAAGCATTTTGTAGCAGATTTCATGGAATTCAAAACTAACTTCTAACCATCTATCTATATATTTAGTCGTAGTAGTAGTTTTCAATACAAACAAATATACATACATTACGTACCAAACAAATTAACATATTCCTCATCTCTATCCACTTGACTTGTAAAGATGCCGGACAAGAAAAGTCCTCTTTAACTTTTTTGCTTAATTCTTCCTCACAATTTCCACATATATGAAATTTCACCTCCTTAATTTTTCTTCGCCATAAAAATTAATTAGGTTCATGACGTTGACCAGTTTGTGTTTTTCTTTCTTTATTCTCCTACGAATATCTTTAAGAATCAAAAGGTGGAATCTCTTTATGAGAGTCTTATCAGTAGATTAAGCCAGATGAAATGAACCTGAAATCTCTTTTATGAGTATGAATTCGATTAAAGCATTTTCCATACGGACAGTGATCTAAACATAATGTTAAAATTCAAACCTCCAAATTAACGGACATCAGAACATTTTTGGCAAGAAATTATACTGTTACCAATAAATTTAAATCCTCTCTACCATTTAAAAGAAGAAGAAAAAAAAGAAGTACTTATTGTTGTTGACTTATCGTTTAAGGGACGGTTACCATTTATTCTAACTCCAGCACGTAGTTATGTGAACATAATTATACTTAAAAACAAATTATAAATATCCAATAAATAGTCAATGGTAATGAACAAAAATAGTGACTTGTATATATCAGCATCAATTTTCACAAATATATAATAAGAGTCGACTCTCTCTCGTAGCCGCTCTAGGGTTTTGAAAACCCTAATTTTTAGTCGGATCTCTCTCTTGTAGCCGCCCCCTCTCTAGAGTTTTGAAAACCCTAGATTTCAGTCTGTTCCTTTTCCTCTCTAGAAGCATGTAACGCTTCTCGTGACGGATCTCCATCGGCATGACCGTCTCTTTTCATTTATTTTTTCTCTGGCGGGTTTCTACAATCTTTGTGAGGCACAGCCCTTCCTGTCTCACTCCCATAATTTTGTGGTGAATTATTTGGCGAGATCTGAGTCTTGTCCCCAACCCTCATGACAGTCTTTGGGGTTTATCTCAGCCTCCGAGGTAGCTGTCTCTCGGCTCACACGAATGGCATTGTCGTTTCATAATTAATTAACGGCATCTTCGTTTCATATTTACTTAACGGTATGGACGTTTCATATTTAATTAACGGCATCGCCGTTTCATATTCAATTAATGACATCGCAATTTCAGGGCCGCCTTTTGGTCTCCAATTAACAGCATCGCCGTTTAAGCCTTCTCTCAGACTCAAATTAACGGCATCGTCGTTTTAAGACCGTCTATCGGTCTCATATTAACGACATCATCGTTTCAAGCAGCCTCTCAGCTCCAAATCAATTTGGAACATCGCGAGAATTGATGATGATGGGCTGGCCGAGCTTTGTGCCAAATGCAGATTAGACGACGAAGATGGCCCTGTTTTTCTACCAACTAAGGACCAGACAGATTCGCCTTCCCTTAACAACTGTCTCTTGGGCAAGGTTGGTAGGAAGATTACTAATAGAGATGGTCTTGAGCGTGTCCTTAGGAATGTATGGACTGCAGATGCCCCCTTCCAGGTGGAATATTACAATGGAATGAATACTTTTCTTTTCAGGTTCGGTTCCGATGCAGATAGGAAGAAAGTGCTTGATGGTGGGCCATGGTGCTTTGAAAGGAACTTGCTCAATTTGATTGTTCCTCGTAGGGTCGGTGCCCTAACTTCTCTGGATTTTTCTTCAACTTTATTTTGGGTGAACGTCAAGAATGTACCATTGGCTGTGATGAACGAGAGGTGCGCCAGAGACTATGGCTCGCTTATAGGAGAACTTAAAGGGATTGATTTGCGGGATAACAAGATGCGGATGAGAAATCTCGTGGATATTACTAAGCCTCTAAAAAGAGTCATACGTATTTGCTTTGAAGAGACTGGGAAGATTGAGAAGCTCTTCCTCACCAATGAGAGACTTCCTAACTTTTGTTTTTCATGTGGTATTATTAGCCACAAAGCTGCTGAGTGTGACAAACGAAGTGTACAAGTTGATGGTATTTTTATCACATCCAAAAGCAAATATGGTTCATGGCTCAGAGAACGCCCTCCATCTTTCAAGGCCTTTGAGACTCGGTCTTATGGAGCAACTGAAGTAGATCGTGAGGGGCAGAAATAACTATCAACTTGGGTGGTCTCAAATGATACTCAGGATGATAATTCACGTGGTAGTGCTCCATTACAGATCATTCCAATCACGGTGAGATATGAAACCCCTCCTATACCCTTGCCCATGGACACCGGTGTTGTCTCTGATTTGCATGATATTACAGTTTCCACATCCACCTCCGAAAAGCGGGCTATATTGACCTGGAAGAGGCTTGCTAAAGGGTCTGGACAGCAGGGCTCCAAACAGAAAGAGAAAGGAGGCAAACGCAGGAAAGATTCTCTGAAGGGTCCTCCAGATGTATTGAGAAGAGGGCGCAATTAATTATTTCCAGTCCAAATTCTACTCTTGTTGAGGTGCACCCTGGTGGCCAGGGGCACCAGGTGCCATGAGTTACTTTTGTTGGAACGTTCAAGAACTAGGAAACCCTGAAACGTTGACTACTTTTTACAGATTGATGCGGACTCATTCCCCAAATCTAGTCTTTCTTTCAAAGACTAGACTTTCTGGTAGGTGGGCGCAGATAATAAGATCTCAGTTGAGTTTCCAGAATTGCTTTATGGTGGATAGTAGAGGCAGAAGTGGTGGACTCATGTTACTATAGGGAGGATGTGACTATTCGTTCTTTTTCTCCAGGACACATGGACGCATCAGTTGTTGACTCAGTAGGAAAGAACTGGTGATTCGCCAGGTTTTATGGCCATTCTTAGAAACACTTATGGTACCAATTCTGGGATCTATTGAGACGGTTGAGGGGTCTTTCCTCTGAGCCATAGTTATGTGGAGGTGACTTTAATGCCATCACGAGCCCAGGGGAGAAGCTGTGTGGTAGACATGCGCATGTTTCGGAATGCTAGATTTCCAGAATGTTATGCTGCATTATGAGCTACTTAATCTGGGGTATTACGGGTACAACTTCACTTGGAATAATCGTCAGACTGGTACATCTTATTTCCAGGAGCATTTGGACAGGATAGTAGCTGACTTTGGCTAGCGTGACATTTATATTTCCCACTGATGAGGTACACCACTTGGATTTCTCTATTTCTGACCATTGTCCTATTATGTTATATTTTGTTGCTCCTCGCCCTCTTCCAGTTAGGCATGATCGTCCCTTCTGCTTTGAAGCCTTCTAGCTCAAAAAGGATGATTTAAATGATGTTATTAGCAGGGTCTGGCCTGGGATCTCTACATAAAAGGGTCCATGCGAATCAGTTGTCAGAAGCTAGGGTCTTGTTCTACAAATCTCAGTAGTTAGAGTAAAAAGCATTTTGGTAGATTGAGGCACAGATTATCAGTTATTCAGCGAAAACTCCAGTCTCTCTACTCTTCTCCTGATGTGGGGGATCGTATGGCTGAGATCCGAGGACTTGAGAAGGAGAGGGAGGTTCTTGAGTATAGGGAAGAGAGCTTCTAGCGACAGTGAGCTAGGGTTGATTGGCTCCGAGACGGGGACCGTAACACCAAATTCTTTCATATTAGAGCTTCCACTAGGAGGATGAAGAACTTCATTAGCCGTCTACGTCATCCTAATAGCACTTGGGTGGATGATCAGGTGGGAATTGTAACGCTTATTGAAAAGTATTTCTCAGAACTATTTTCTTCTTACACTCCTTCAGATGAGCTTTTGGCTAAGGTGGGTGATGCTATCTCTTCTACGCTTTCAATGGATGACCTCCGGATTATTTTTGAGCTTTTTATAGGTGATGAGATATGGGATGCTCTTCGATCTATAGGCCCTTCTAAGGCACCCTACCCAGATGGCTTCCATGCATCCGTTTTTTAGTCCCAGTGGTCTGTTATTGGCCCAGATATTTTGGCTGTATGTTTGAAGATTTTAAATGGGGGCTTGTCTATCAGGTCTTGGAATAAAACCAATATGGTTCTCATCCCCAAAAAGGATTCATCTAAGACTGTGGCAGATTTTAGACCCATTGGTCTATGTAATGTGGTCTACAAGATTGTCATGAAAACTATTGCTAATAGGCTGAAGCGAATTCTTGGAGGATTGATCGGTTGTTTTCAGAGTGCCTTTGTCCCAGGGAGATTAATTCCGAACAATGTTATTGTTGCTTTGAACTTCTCCACACATTGCAAAAAAGGAGGTGGGGTCAGTCTAGCCATATGACACTGAAATTGGATATGAGTAAGGCATATAATAGAGTAGAATGGGGGTTTATTGATAAGGCCCTTCAGGTCATGGGATTTCTAGATCATTGGAGGCATCTCATCTTGGACTGTATCTCTACTTCCTTACTCTCTTTCTGCCTCAATGGGCAGATTGTGGTCCAGGTCACTCCTACTTGTGGTTTGTGACAAGGATGCCCACTATCTCCATATTTATCTCTTCTCTATACGGAAGTTCTCTCGACACTGATCATCAGACAGGAGTAGAACATATACATCAGAGGGTTATCTTGTTACTGGTCGAGGCCAAGGATTTCTCACTTGTTCTTTGCATATGACTCTTTTGTTTTTATTTAGATTTCCCAGGCTACTGCACAGACTGTCCAGAGTACTCTGCTACTATATGATGCTGCAACTGGTTAGAAAATCAATTTTCAGAAGTCTGTCATCACCTTTAGCCCATGTATAGATGAGGATACTAGGGCCTCTATTTTCTCTGTCTTAGGGCTGGGCTTGATAGAGCCCAGTCACATGATCGGTACTTAGGCCTTGCTTTGGTGGTTGGAAGAAACCGTTCTTCAGACTTTTTCTTCAATCAGAGACTTATTTTGGAAAAGAGTCCAAGCTTGGAGGAGGGCTCTTTTCTCAGCTGGGGGGCAAGAGGTTATGGTGAAAGCTGTTTTGCAGGCGATCTCATACTATATGATGAGTATCTTTTGCATTCTAATTTTTTTGTGTAGGGAGATTAAGTCTATCATTATGAGATTCTGATGGAGATCAACTTCTGGTGAGAGAAAGATTAACTGGGTTAGGTGGCAGAAGGTGTGTCGTGTAAAGTTAGAGTGTGGTCTATGCTTTAGAGATCTACAGATATTTAATCATGTATTGGTAGCTAAGCGGGCATGGAGAATCATTCAAGACCCTTCTTCTCTGGCTAGTAGGGTTTAGATGAGGAAGTATTTCAGGGACTTGGATTTTCTTTCAGCTGGTATCGGCTCTGGCTGCTCTTATTTATGGCGAAGCATTATATGGGGGAGAGAGCTCCTAGCTCAAGGTCTAAGATGGAGGATAGATGATGGTCAGAGTGTCTCTATCAATGCTAACTCATGGATACTAAGGCCCTTTTCTTTCAGGCCAATCACTTCTCCGATCAACCCTTTCGGAAAGGTGGCTGAGATGATCTTTGCTTCGGGTACTTAGAATCATGAGCTAATTGCTACCTTCTTTTGACAGGTAGATCGGAAGGATATTTTATTTATCCCACTGTCGTCTTCTCCTGTCCCTGACAGACTTATTTGGCATTATGAGGAGAAGGGTTCTACACAGTCAAGAGTGGATACCGACTTCTTTGCCACACTATGCCTAATACTGCTTCCACCTTGGATTCTAGGATAGCAAAGTGGTGGTCCTTGATCTGGGATGCGGAGATCCCACTGAAGATTAGAGTGTTCCTTTGGTGTTTGTTCTATGATGCTCTTCCCACCTCAGCTGGTTTATCTCACAGGGGGGTCTATGTGCCCCTAGTTGCCGCCTTTACTCTGCTACCTTTGAGACTGTCCTTCATATCTTCATTGTCTGCTCCTTTACTCATTTAGTGTGGGAGTCATTAGATCTTTGGGAAGTGATTAATGATTTTCGAGGCACGTCTTATGGTGATTTCCTATTCCATCTCACCTCTGTTTGCCCTGGGGACTCTTTGACTTTGACTTTCACAACCATGTGGTTTATATGGGGGGAAAGGAATATGCGCTCTCATGGTGGTGGTGTTAGAGAGACCTCGGTCTTGGTGACTCGGATTCTCTGTTTTGTGGAGGAAGGAGATAGAGTTAGAGGTCTCTCTCATGCATTGTCACTCCTTCCAAATGACCTTATGCTTGGCATCCTCATGCTCATGGTTTGTTGAAGCTCAACACAGATGTTGTTGTTCCTCTGGAATGAGATATTATTGGTTTGGGAGGTGTTATTCGGGATCACCATGGACATGTGATTGATTGCTACTCTATGGGGATCAGGGGTCCTATGTTTGTGGATCATGCGAAGCTGTTGGCTGTCCTGGAAGGCATTCGCTTTGTTCGGCGTATGAACTGGAGGATTTCAGTGGTGAAAATTGACTCTCTAAAGGTTGTCTCCTTGGTGGACTCTCCTTCTCCTTTTGCTTCCTTGGCTCCTATTGCGGATGAAGTTCGCATTGGTCTGAATATTACTGACTGCTCTGAAGTTTCTTGTGTAAGGCGCACTGGTAATGGTATTGCTCATTCCCTAGCTAAATCGGTTGACTGTTAATTTGTCTTCTTGTTTTTGGTTTGTTTCTGCCTCTTTGTTTTTGAGACAGAGTGTTGTTGAGGAGGACTTGACTGATTAGGTTACTCTACTTGACTTTTCAAAAAAAAAAATCACAAATATATGACATCATTTGCCACCTCAGGATGTTACGTTCACACTTGTTGCCGTAGTATTCAACGCTCACGGTACTCATCTGTTCCACGAGCTGCTTTTCTCCCCGCCGGCAAACCCGTCGTGATCGTTGACCGTCTCTCTGGCAATTGAACGCGGTCACGTGTCAGAAACCAGCTAGCCAGGCTGGACCACGTCGCCCGACAAACCCCAGCCAGTGAGCCCACCGTGTCGTCCCATATCCCATACAGGGGACCCACCTCCTCTCATCCTGAACCGACACCGCAGACGTCAGCAGTGCCTTCCGGTGTCCCCTACGTGCATGGCTTCTTCTCTTATTGGCCCCACTCTCCTCTCTATAAATAGTCCCCACCCCTTGCCCCATTATCTCCCATGAAACCCAATTCTTCTCATTTCTTTACTCTCTTCCCACAAAGTTGTTGCATAGAATCCAAATTTAAAAAAAAAAAAATACACATGGCCGTGCAATCTTCTCTAAAGCCCAGCGGGCTCGGCCCAGCGGCCTGCGAGAAGCACGAGAAGAAGCTCCAGTTCATCGAGGAGATGACGGCGAACGCCGACGAGGTGCAGGAGAAGGTATTGGCAGAAATACTCAGCAGAAACGCTGAGACTGAGTACCTTAAAAGGTACAAGCTCGACGGAGCGACCGATCGCAAGACTTTTAAGGAGAGGATTCCTCTGGTGACTTATGAGGCTCTGCAGCCTGAGATCATGAGGATTGCTAATGGAGACCGCTCCGCGATTCTATCCGCTCATCCCATATCGGAGTTCTTGACCAGGTGATTATTCGTAATAATTAATGATGGCTTATATATATAATTTTTTTTCGTTCTTTTTTTTTTTGGATGTTAGATGAGGTTTGATCTTGATTTTTTTGTTCCTGTTTGAATTTTTAGCTCGGGGACTTCTGCTGGCGAGAGAAAATTGATGCCCACGATTCAAGAAGAGCTGGACCGGCGGCAGATGCTCTACAGTCTCCTCATGCCCATTATGAGCGTGTATGTATTTTTTTTATTCTATTTCGATCTTGTCTTAATTTTTAGGGAACTAATTGACTTAATTTTTCTAATAATTATTTTTTTTGAGGAATTTTATTCATATTAATTACTATATATCCAGCTTACTTTTCGACAACATTATTTTATGGATAAGTACGACCAATAAAGTAACCATGGCTTGTAGGCTGGTAGTATCTTCTACTGCCTTTCTTTCCTCCTTTTTGAAATATCTAACAAGAATGGCTCTCAGCCGCTAGACCGCCCTTTTCGGTTGATAGATACGTAAATTGACCCACTTTTCAAAGTAGAAATGGTAGGGGCACACCCCAAGTCATACCTCTAATCACACCTCCCCCTCTCATTCGCTACAGTACTCCGGGCCCCACATGAGTTTTTAAAATTTAAAAACTCATGTGGGGCCGGAGTACTGTAGCGAATGAGAGGGGGAGGTGTGGTTGGAGGTATGGTTTGGGGTGTGCCCCTAACACCACTCCTTTTCAAAGAACGGTATATTATGTTTTCATCATATTAATCAGTAATAGCTATGGTTTTTTCCTAGTCTGGAGTTTATTTATTTTTTTAAATATATTTAAGAACAGTAGCTAGTTAACAAAAAAAATCATAATCATAAATAAATAAATTGGCATTAATTTAATCAGAGGCCTGGGCCTAACACGCACGCTATGTTAAATTAATATTTGCAGATACGTCCCCGGCCTGGACAAAGGCAAGGCCCTAAACTTCCTCTTCGTGAAATCGGAATCCAGAACCCCCGGCGGCCTCCCGGCCCGCCCCGTCCTAACCAGCTACTACAAATCCGACCAGTTCCAGAGCCAACCCTTCGACCCGTACAACGCCCAAACGAGTCCCATCGCCGCCGTCCTCTGCCCCGACTCCTTTCAGAGCATGTACGTCCAGATGCTCTGCGGCCTCCACGACCGGCTCTCCGTCCTCCGCCTCGGCGCCGTCTTCGCCTCCGGCCTCCTCCGCGCCATCCGCTTCCTCCACCTCCACTGGCCCCGCCTCGCCCGCGACCTCTCCACCGGGACCCTGGACCCCGAGATCGCCGACCAGTCCCTCCGGGGCTCGGTCGCCGGCATCCTGTCCCGGCCGGACCCTGAGCTGGCGGGGTTCATCACGGCGGAGTGCTCGAAACAGGAGTGGGCCGGAATCATCACCCGCATCTGGCCCAACACCAAGTACCTGGAGGTGATCGTCACCGGCGCGATGGCGCAGTACATACCGACGCTCGAGTACTACAGCGGCGGCTTGCCCATGGCGTGCACGATGTACGCGTCGTCCGAGTGCTACTTCGGCGTGAACCTGCGGCCGATGTGCAGGCCCTCGGAGGTTTCGTACACGATCATGCCCAACATGGCCTACTTCGAGTTTCTCCCGCTCGAGCTGTCGTCGGATCCGAACCCGGAGCTCGTGGACTTGGTGGACGTGGAGGTGGGGAAGGAGTATGAGCTCGTGGTGACCACGTACGCGGGTCTGTATCGGTATCAGGTTGGGGATATACTGCGGGTTACCGGGTTCTATAACTCGGCTCCGGAGTTTCAGTTCGTGAGACGGAAAAATGTGCTGTTGAGCATCGAAGCCGACAAGACCGATGAATCGGAGCTCCAAAAAGCAGTGGAGCGGGCGTCGGAGCTACTGAAACCGTACAAAACCAGTGTGGTTGAGTACACTAGCCAAGCGGATACGAAGGCGATACCGGGTCATTACGTGATATATTGGGAGCTGCTGGGCCGTGATAACCACGACGGGCCGGGCCGTGGTGTGCTCGACAGGTGCTGTTTAGAGATGGAGGAGGCGCTGAATTCCGTCTACAGACAGAGCAGGGTTGCTGATGGGTCCATTGGGCCTTTGGAGATCAGGGTGGTAAAAACCGGAACTTTTGAAGAGTTAATGGATTATGCGATATCTAGAGGAGCTTCCATTAATCAGTACAAAGTGCCGAGATGCGTGAGCTTCCCTCCTATCATCGAGTTGCTCGACTCTAGAGTCGTTTCAACCCACTTCAGCCCAGCATTGCCTAAATGGGCCCCCAAACAGGCCCACGCAGAGCCAGCAGTGACGTTGGACACACATTTTCTTGAGTAAGGATACGAGACTGTTGTTAGTAGATTATGAACATATGCTATTTAATAATGAGCATTAGGTTCTGTTTTCTTCAGTTGTGACATCAAATCAAGTCGAAAGGTGTTATTTCTTACTTGGTTAAAAGTTTGTTAGCCGCTGTTTGTACCAAACAAACGACTCGCAGCCTGTGCAAGTGTTTAACGGACTCCATTTTATTGACCAACATTTTGTTGTCTTTTATTAAGATGCATAATAATCATTAATGGTGTGTTTGGGAGTTTACTAAGGGAAGGGAAGGAAAGGTAAACAACGGGAAGGGAAGGAAAGGGAATTTTAATATGTTGTTTGGGAGTTGAGTAAGGTGAATGAAGGTGAAAGGAAGTAAATATATGTAAATTTACATAAATGATTTTATACTAATAACACATCAGCCCTTTTATTTGTTTTGATAGGGGTAAGAATGTCATTACACCCCTTTACCCTTCTTTACCCTACTCTACCGCCCAAATCGGGGGAGAAAGAAAACCAAGCAATTTTACCCTCCTTTCCCCTTCCTTCCTCCTCTCTACCCTCCTTAAAAAAAACTCCCAAACAAGGTGAAAGCCTCATTTCTCTTCCCCTCCCCCTCTCTACCCTCCATCCAAACAGGGCATAAAATAAATTAAGATAGATAATATAAAGCATTAATGAAACTGTTGCTAGCAGATTGATGAGGATATAAATAAAAAATAATAAAGCATTTGGATTTGTTTTCACAAATGGTGACATCTAATCTAACCTAATCAAAAGTGTTTTATTGACTTTAGAAAGAAACAACTTGGATTAAGTTTGTTAGGCCGCTTCTGACCCAACAAACAATTTGCAGTCCGCAACAGTTAGTGAGATGCTACAATTTCAAGGGACCACGTTTAATTTGTTTGTGTCAGCTTCATAATGTTAATACTAGGTACTTTATCTTATTTTTGGGGCGGTTGGATATGAAATTATCGTGGAGGGATGGTGAATAGGATAATTAAACAATAATGTGCAATTAATGAAATTCAATGCAATTCAAGACACAATATAGTAATATGACAATAATTAAGAGAGAGAGAGAGAGAGAGAGAGAGAGAATTAGCCAATTAGCATGCTGATGTGTTCACGAGGTTCGGTCCTCTCGACCTACGTCCTCGACCACCTCTCCCGATGGTAATACACTAACACAATCCGGTTTGGAAGCCAGAACTTCTTCACAACAATCTCTCTGAGATCTATCACTCCACACGATGATCTCCTCGAGATCAAGCTCTCCACACAATACAAGATGATAAAATGATCTCTGTTACAACAATCCTATGGCAATGATTAAGAGAAACAATTTGAAGCTCAGGGATTGTGGGATTTGAAAATGAAAAAACCGAAATTGAACTTGAGAATAAGATGAAAATTTTGGCTTAGGGGTCTCAAAAACAAAACACAAGTGTTTCTCTTGATTTTCCTAGTTTTTTTAGTTGAATAATAAATGAGGACTGAGGGGTATATATAGGTTCTCAAAACAACACCCCAAAATCTAAAGAAAATCACAAAATCCAACAAAATCCCTAAAATCACAGAAATAGAAAACTAACTGTTACAGTGCATCGATCGACTGGTGGACATTGATCGGTCGACCAATGAATTGATCGTTGGATGAAACAGAAAGATGAAGCCTCCGTCAGTCGACCGATATGAGTTCATCGGTCGAGTGGTCACATGCCATCGGTCGACCGATGAACGTGTATCGATCGACTGATGACCGCAGACTGTAGGGTCTTAGAATCTATTTTTGATCGGTTGACTTGTTGCACCTTATCGGTCGACCGATAAAAAGGTATTGATCGACTGATGCAAAGATGTCGATCGACTGATAACAGATATTCCAGATACATGAAATTTTTGAGTTGCTGGTTTTCTAAAATATATTTAAAATATTAAATTAACTCTAAAAATAGTAAAACATTGAGAAATGATTTTATATATGAATATGAAGATGTCGGAAGAGAAATTTTCAGAATGTCATTTTCTATTTGTGAAAGCTAACTGTTTTGCAAAACGATTGAAAAATGCGTGTTTTTAAAAACATGTGTGTGTGATCCCCAAATGCTTCAAACGTTATCTACTTTGTTTCTTGCGTACATTATGATCTAGAAAGAAAATAAAAATGCAAATATCGCTTACAATAGTGTATAACACTTAAGTGTCGATATTCGCTTAATTTTGTTGATGAAGCTCTTCTTTAATCTACGCTTGAACGCTCTTCTTTATTTGATATTCGTTTGAGACGATCTTTGATCATTTTAGGACTTCTTCATCCACTTGCCTCCACCTCCACGGATATCATTGTTATGGCACAAATTCATCCATCCTCCAATAGTGGTGCTCTATTGCTTGATAAAATACATCATGCATAATATTGCTCAACAAGCAATTAGCAACAATAATGGGGTTTGTAAATCATCATCAAAACATAAGACCTAACAGTCTCCCCCTTTTTGATGATGACAAACCACCATTATAAAAGAGCATAAGAACAAAAATAAAAATACTTATAGATAGATGCTCCTCCTATCTATAAGGCTTTCCCCCTATCTATGTGCACAAAGTATAGGAGGTTGCCCCCCCCCCCCCCCCTTGTCAACATCAAAATGGGGGTATACAAAGTTTATACATGTTGTCAATCCCACAAGACACTGCTCTAAGTGTTGGCTTACCTGTGTCACCTTCCTCAAGTGTTTAGATTTACTACCTCTCCCTAGGCTTTACTACCAACCCACTCCTCTTGGAATTAACCACGGTCTCTCCCAACCACTTCTCTAAGTATCCTTGTCTATTACAACATGTTATAAAATTGAGTGCAAATGAAAAATATCATGATGTAAAAGTTATAATCCAAGAATGAAAATATGCAAGGCGATCAAAGAATCAAATGATGCACATGCCTAATTCACCTCTTATACGATAAAAATCTTCTTCGCTAAGAGACTTGGTAAAGATGTCCACTAATTGTGATTTTGTATCAATATAAATAAGGGATACATCTTTCTTTTCTACATGATCACGTAAAAAATGGTAGCGTACATCTATATGCTTTTTCTTGAGTGTAAAACGGGATTTTTTAAAATATTTATGGCACTAGTATTATCACAAAATATTTTTGTATCATGAAAATGTAAATTAAAATCAACTAAATTTTGTTTCATCCATAACAATTGTACACAACATAAACCGGCGATAATGTATTCCACTTCCATAGTGGATAAGGCTACACAATTTTGCTTCTTGAATGACCAAGAAACAAGTGAGTTGTCTAAGAATTGACATGTATCACTAGTACTCTTACGGTCTACTTTGCATCCGGCAAAGTCGGCATCACAATAACCATAAAGATCAAAAGTAGTATGTTTTGGATAAAACAAGCCAAGCTCAATAGTACCATGTATATATTTAATAATTTTTAACCGTGATTAAATAACATTTTCTAGGAGAAGCTTGAAAACATGCACATGCACAAACACTAAATATAATATCTGGTCTACTAGCAGTGAGATAAATCAAACTACCTATCATACCTCGGTATAGCTTTTGGTTTACTTTCTCACCACTTTCATCCTGGTCCAACTTGATGGAGGTGCTCATTGGAGTTGGTGCATGCTTGAAGTTTGACATTCCAAATTTCTTCACCAACTCTTTAGTATATTTGTTTTATGACACGAAGATTCTATCATCATTTTGTTTAACTTGGAGACCAAGAAAGAATGTAAGATCTCTCATCATCCTCATTTCAAATTGCTCTTACATGACTTTTGAAAATTCCAAAGAGTTTCATTAGTAGCCCCAAAAATAATATCATCAACATATATTTGAACTAAGATAAAATCATTTTTCCTATTGCTAACAAACAAAGTATTATCAATCTTTCCCTTTGAAAAAAATATTTTTAATAAGAAAACTAGAGAGGCGAGCATACTAAGCTCTTGGAGCTTGTTTCAACACATACAAAACGTTTTGTACCCGGTAAATATGATTTGGAAACAATGTGTCAATAAAACCGGGAGGTTGCTCAACATACACCTCTTCATCAACAAAACCATTTAAAAAAGTATTTTTAACATCCATTTGAAATAACTTGAAAATTTTAAAACTAGCAACGGGTAAAAACATACGAATTGACTCCATTCTTATAACCGGTGCAAAAGTTTCGTCATAATCAATGCCCTCCTCTTGATTGTATTCTTGGGCAACTAATCTAGCTTTATTTCTAATCATTATGCCAAATTCATCAAGTTTATTACGAAAAACCCATTTTGTTCTAATAACATAAAAATTTTTAGGTCTAGGAACAAGTTTCCAAATATTATTTCTTTGAAAATTGTTTAATTATTCATGCATAGTTAAAATCAAAAATTCATCATTCAAAGTATCATCAACACGTTTTGGTTCAATTTGAGATAAGAAAGTAATGTTACCACATTTACTCATAGCTTTTGAGCGAGTTATAATGCCTTTGGATGGGCTTCCAATAATTTGCTCCTTAGGATGATCCGGTGCAAACTTCCAAGTTTTGGGAAGTTCTTCTTGATTATTTTCAAGCTCATCTTCCACATTCTTTGGTGTAACCATTGAAGGGGTGTTATTTATTTGTAATAATTTTAATCCATATTCAATGTCATCATCATCCCTAATAGGTACAAAATCTTGCAAACCAACATTAGTTTCATCAAATATAACGTTTATAGATTCTTCAAAAACGAGTGTTCATTTGTTGATAACTCTATAAGCCTTACTCCTTGATGCATATCCCAAAAATATTCCAATATCTATTTTTGAATCGAATTTATCATGGTGATCTTTAGTGTTCAAAATAAAATATTTACAACCAGAAATCCCAAAATAGCTAATATTAGGTGTTTTGCCAAAATAAAGCTCATAAGGTGTTTTCTTAAAAATGGGCCTAATCAAAACACAATTTGAAACATGGCAAGCCATGTTAACAGCTTCCGTCCAAAAATATTTTGGCAAATCAAATGCATTAATCATAGTACGTCCATCTCTTGTATGATACGATTTTTTGTTCAACAATACCATTTTGTTGTGGTATTCTTGGTGTGAAAAACATGTGAGAAATACCATGAAGGTCATAAAAATCACTAAAATACTTATTTTAAAATTTACCACTATGATCACTACGAAGTTTTACAACTTTCAAATTTTTTTCATTTTCAATTCTTTTTACCAAACGGGAAAACTCATCAAAACATTCATCTTTGTTTGCAAGAAATATAACCCATGTAAACCGAGAAAAATCATCAACTATCACAAAAATATAATGTTTGCCTCCTTGTGAGGCAACACACATAGGACCAAAAAGATCAAGATGAAGTAATTGTAAGGGTTTAGTTGTAGATACCTCATTAATGGACTTAAAAGAACTTTTGATTTGTTTACATTTGGCACACACTTCACATTGAGAGTCTTTAACAAAGGTTAAGCTCGGTAGACCTCTTACCAAGTTCTTCTTAAATAGATTGGAAATTAATCTCATGTTAGTATGTTCAAGCCTTTTGTGCCAAATCCAAGGATCACCATCTACCGCGGCAAGGCATTTTACATCTTGATCTACAAGCTCATTCATCTTAAAAATATACACATTAGATTTTCTAAGGGAAACAAAAACAATTTCATCTTTGAAGCTAACAATGCATTTATTCAGTTTAAAAACAATGTCATAGCATTTATCACTTAGTTCACTAATACTAAGAAGATTATGATTAAGTCCTTTAACTAAGTAAACATCTTTAATAATGGGAGAATGTTTCTTACTAATGTTATCACTACCTATAATTTTACCTTTCTCCCCACCACCGAATATGACATTGCCTCCTTCCTTCCTTGATAGTGTTGCAAAGAGATCTTTATTGCCCGTCATGTAATGAAAGCAACCACTTTTAAGGTACCACACTTCTTTACGTCTTATGTGAGACGTTCCTTACAAGTGAATAAGTGGTAGAAGCTTTGGGTACCCAAATTTTGGATCCTTGAATGTTAGTACTATTGGTACCCTTAGGTACCCACATCAACCCATAATTATAAATATTATTCTTAATCCTACAATGTGTGGAGGCGTGACCGTATCTCATGCAATATGTACAAATAAAAATTTTCTTATAAGCATGTGCATGAGATCTATGAAACCATTTTCTACTAAAATGATGATGAACATGATTAGTAGAAACATGATTAGATTTTAGCATAACAATTTTATTTTTTTAATTTTACAATTTGAGATTTAAATTGTTTGTTTTCAAAACCAATATCTTCAATTAATTTATCTTTTAATTCACGCCTCATTCATTGAAGATTGTAATATTTCAAGTTTAGAATCACATGAGTTGCGTAATTTAAAAAAAGAAGAATATTCTTTGGCTAACATTTTAAATTCAAAGTTTAGTTCAACAAGTGTGGTTTCAAGTTCACATTGCATAACAAAGGATTTATCTTCAGAATCTGATATTACCTCATCTTCATGAACCATGAAGCATATGTTTGGATCTTGGAAGGCACACTTGACGGCTTCTTCATCACTATTTGAATCACTAGGTTCGGATTCTTCCCATCCCGCATGAATTGCCTTCTTTTCTTATACTTTAAGTACTTCTCTCTTATTTTGGGACAATCTCTTGCTATGTGTTCTAGTTTATGGAATTTAAAATATTTTCCTACACAAGAAGAGAATTTGTTAGAACTATTATTTTTAAAAAATTTATTCATCTTTACCAATCTTGAAATTCTCTTGGAGAGGTGTGTCACTTCTTTTGACACATCAATTTCACTATCGGATGAGGATGAGTCACTCTCAATTGCTCTCTTAAGTGCAATTGATTTCATCTTTGGAGAAGGCTCTTCAATTGCTCATGGGGGTTCTTCTTCCTTCTCCTTAATTTTCTTCTCATGCACTTTGAGTTTGCCAATAAGGTCATTGAGAGTAAGCGTTGTGAGATCATTGGATTCCTCAATAGCCGTTGCTTTTTGTTTCCCATGGTGGTGTAAGAGAACGGAGGATCTTGTAGTTCTTCTCTTGGTTCTCTAGCACCTTATCAAGACCATGTAGTTCATTCACAATATTAGTAAGCATACAAAACATGACATCAATAGACTCATTTGGAAGCATTTTGAATAATTCATATTCATGCATAAGACTATTAATTTTTGATTCTTTGACTTGGGGAGTTCCCTCATGAGTAATACATAGTTTCTTCCAAATTTCATGTGTGGTTGTACAAGTGGAGACGCTATTATACTCATTGAGAGTGAGTCCATAAATTAAAGCATTCATAGCTTTAACATTAAGTGTAGCCAAATGCCTTTTATTTTCGGTCATGTCACTACTAGATTTTTCAACAATATTTAGGATGTCAAGATCAATGCATCTCAAATAAATGCACATCCTAGCTTTCCAATATGAGAAATTATTGTCAGTAAACGAAGAAGGTCTAGAAGTTGATTGACCTTCAAGAATATGCACATTCATGTTTGATTCCATTTAGATATTTACTCTAAGGCGATTAAACCTAAACAAATGTAGAGACCTTGCTCTGATATCAAATAAAATTACCCTAGAGGGGGAGGTGAATAGGGTAATCAAACAATAATATGCAATTAATGAAATTCAATGTAATTCAAGACACAATATAGTAATATAACAATAATTAAGAGAGAGAGTTAAAGATAGTTAGCCAATTTGCACGCCGATGTGTTCACGAGATTCGGTCCTCTCGACCTACGTACCCGACAACTCCTCCCAATGGTAATACACTAACATAACCCGGTTTGGAAGCCAGAACTTCTTCACAACAATCTCCCCAAGATCTAACACTCCACACGATGATCTCCTCGAGATCAAGTTCTCCACACAATACAAGATGATGAAATGATCTCTCTTACAACAATCCTATGGCAAGGATTAAGAGAGAAACAATTTGAAGCTCATGGATTGTGGGATTTGAAAATGAAAAAACCGAAATTGAGAACTTAAGAATAAGATGAAAGTTTTGGCTTAGGAGTCTCAAAAACAAAACACAAGTGTTTCTCTTGATTTTCCTAGTTTTGTTAGTTAAATAATAAATGAGGACTAAGGGGTATATATAGGTTCTCAAAACAACACCCCAAAATCTAAAGAAAATCATAAAATCCAACAAAATCTCTAAAATCATGGAATCTAGAAAACTAACCGTTACAGTACATCGATCGACTGTTGGACATTGATCGGTCGACTAATGAATTGATCGTTGGATGAAACAGAAAGATGAAGACTCCGTCAGTCGACCGATATGAGTTCATCGATCGAGTGGTCACATGCCATCGGTCGACTGATGAATGTGTATTGGTTGACTAATGAGCACCAGACTGTAGGGTCTTAGAATCTGTTTATGATTGGTCGACTTGTTGCACCTTATCGGTCGACCAATGAAGAGGTATTAGTCGACTGATGCAAATGTGTTGGTCGACTGATAACAGATATTCCAAATACATGAAATTTTTGAGTTGGTAGTTTTCTAAAATATATTTAAAATATTTAATTAACTCCAAAAATAGTAAAACGTAGAGAAATGATTTTATATATGAATATGAAAATGTTAGAAGAGAAGTTTTTAGAATATCATTTCCCATTTGTGAAAGCTTACTATTTTTCAAAATGATTAAAAATACGAGTTTTTGAAACGTGTGTGTGTGATCCCCAAATGCTTCAAAAGTTACCTACTTTATTTCTTGCCTACATTATGATCTAGAGAGAAAATAAAATACAAATATCACTTACAATAGTATACAACACTTAAGTGTCGATATTCACTTAATTTTGTTGATGAAGCTCTTCTTCAATCTACGCTTGAATGCTCTTCTTTATTTGATATTCGCTTGAGACGATCTTTGAGCATTTTAGGACTTCTTCATCAACTTGCCTCCACCTCCATGGATATTATCGTTATGGTACAAATCCATCCATCCTCTAATAGTGGAGCTCTATTGCTTGATAAAATACATCATGCGTAATATCGCTCAACAAGCAATTAGCACCAATAATGAGATTTGTAAATTATTATTGAAATACGAGACCTAACAGGATACGCTGCAAGCGTGTAGACGCAGCAAATGTTGCGAGAAGAAAATATTGCTTGCCCAATTTGTTAGTGGAATTATCTTTAAATTCTTCAGACACACGGATTTTTAGTATAGGACATTTTTTGTTTCAATATTAAATCTAGTATTTAATTATTTACAAAAGTAGTTGGATTTACGTATTTTATGACCAAGAATACTTTTCATTGCAAACCAAGTGTGTATTCAAAATTGTGGCAGATAATATCTACATGTCATTAATAATTTAAGAATTAATTTTACATGGACCCTCTCTAATATCTTTGTTTAGAACGTGCCTACATAGTTCCATTGTTGCATATAGGCACCAAGGTAAAAATCTTCTTATTCTCTTTACCCTTCGTGAAAGTGTGACAAATATTATCCTGAGGTGAAATGAATGAGTCAATCTGAGGCTAAAAGAGTTAAAAAGTTTAACTCAAGTGTGCTATCTGCGACAATGCAACTGCATGATAGTATAAGATCAAAATAATGATACTACAAAAGGATCTTCGTGCAGCTGTTGTTGTAATCAAATTGGCTGCATAAGTATAATCATGCAGGTTATTTCTAGTAAATGTAAATATAATCATCATTTTTAACTAACTTGTTCCTAAACCAACACTGGAAAAAAATTATTGCAATATTTGCTACCACAAATTTGTTTCTTGTCAAGTAAACAATATGTATCGAGTTTCCTAAAAAGTTATGAGTTGTCTATTTAGATCCTCTTGTGACTCATCTATGTTTTTGTCGATCATTATAATTTATGTTAAACAAAAATAATAATAATATAGAGGTGGAAAGAGCAGTCTACATCTTCCTCTTCAACCTATCTACCTACTAATAAGTTATTGCATGATGAGGTTTGTTTGATTTCAAATAATTATGGGTTTAAGAATTCTTTTTCTGGGGAAGATAGAGACGACATAAAGAGAGGTAGAAAGGGTTGAAATTTTTACTTGAGTTTGTCCAGTGTAGTTTAGCTATGTGGTTGTGCCTATCTTTTATATTTGAAGTTTGGATTTTAGAATGCTAAGGGCTTGAACAGCCCCTCCAAAAGGAGAAAGATCAAAGTTGGTATTCTTTTTACCAACTTAAATGTTGTTGGTCTTTAAGAGATTAAGTTTATGAATACTACAGATAAAATCCTCAAAAAATTTGGAGGTCATAGAATAAATTCCAGCCTTGAACTAGATGCCACTAAGTCCAAAGACAAGGTGATGCTTTTTGGATGGAATCACTCTAAATTAACCTGCATCAAGAGTCACATAGGTAAATTTTCTCTGTTTTACATAGGTATTTTCTCTGTTTCTGCTCTTTTGAAACATTTTTTGTCGAATTGGACTTTTGTTGCTATATTAGTAAATTCCCCTATTGATATAGAAGATAGAGAGGTTGCTTGGTGGGAGCTTTCAAGATTTAGGGAGGAGCTGTAGGGTCGAAAATATGCGATTGATTCTTATTTTAAGAATGGGTTCTATCACTTGGTTAGAATCCCTTATAATCGCTCTCTCTCGAGTACAGAGGAAGAGAAAATTAATTTAACTTCTCTTTTGTTTAACACGGGCTCTGTGCGGTGAAAAGATGCCTCACTCGATGCTTAGGTCGAGCTTGCTTTCCGTTGAAGGTCAGATGAAGATCGCAAAAGCTTCTGGTGATGGTTTAGGCTGCAAGAACTGAGGTTCGAGTCTTAGGCTTGTGTGCAAAAGCTCTACTTGGAATCCCCAATGATCTAAAAGTTGATCTCAAGTTGCTAAATGATCTCCAAAGTGGCCTCTTCATAGCTATTGGAGGCTATTTATAAGCCTTTTAGCACGTAACTGACGTGCTAAGATCATGGGTAGAGAGGCGTAGCTGCCTCCTACAATTTAGCCCATGTGGGCTGACCTGGTCTTCATGGTCGTTAGCCTTTTGATTGGGGGCTTCAAAAAATAGGAAAAACCTCCAAGCTTGCCGAAGTTCGTCAGCTGAGATTAGGTGCGTAACTGACTCCTTAAATTTAGCCCATGTGGGCTAGCTGAGTCTTCAAGACGAGCCTCGATGCGTAGCGAGGTTCATCATGATAAATTTCGTCTTCACTAACGAGTTTTGAGTCTGATAATGAGCTTTGCCTTTACTGACGAATTTTGGACTGAGTTTCGTCTTCAACGACGAGCTTCGCCTCCAATGATGAACTTCGAACCTTATTTCCAACGACGAGATTCATCTTTAATGGTGGTTTTGTCTCGAGCTTCGGACAAGTTTTGTTATCTGAGATGAGGTTCGTCGTTTCAACGACCTTCAACATACCTGCTGTAAGCTTCGATGCTCTTTTAGCATTTCCGAGTGCTTACAAGGCTAAATGATTAGCCGATGATAATGATCTATGAAGATCAATGAGAATGGAGGAGAAATAGGGTTTTTGACTAGCCTCTGAGTCTCTCTCTCCCTCTGTCTTTTATCCATAGCAAAGACCTTTCCTCTACCTGCCCCCCTTTGCTTCATGTTGACCATGCCTATTTATAGGCTTGGAAGCATTATGGAGTGAGTAAGTGGGCTTTAACTCCCCTTAAAATGAGGGAGTTAATGGTCATAAACTCTCATTTAAATGGGTGAGTTAGTAGTCATTAACTCTCCTTAAATAGGTGAGTTAGTAATTATTAACTCTCCTTAAATAGGTGAGTTAGTGGTCATTAACTGATTCCTTAAAAGTAGCCTCTGGAAACGGTGCCAGATGAGGTTCGTTAATAACAGCTATGCGCGAGGTTCACCGGTAATGACCATGGGTGAGGTTTGTCTGTGGATGAACTTTGCCTCTTGAATGGACTTCATTAGCTAAGATGAGGTTCATCATGATGATGAGCCTCGTCATGCTTACTGTGAGCTTCGACGCTCCTTTGTTTTGTGGTTTTTTTAGTGCCTACAAGACCCCTTTTAAAATTTTCAGACCCAAATTGGGTTGTATGGGGTATGAAATACTTTAAACCTTCTCGGCTATGACGAGCTTGGTTTGTATGACGAGCTTAGACTCTTGGTGCGCATGGCCTCTTTGTGAGCTTGGCCTCTTGGCGAGCTTTGACGCTTCGAGGTGACCTCGTGATTTCATATGAACTTCATCATTTCGAGCCTCGACACTTCGAGACGAGGTTCAGCTACTTGATATCTTTCAATCAGGATAAGTAGGGCTGCTACTTGATATGAAATCACGAGGTTGTATGGGGCTACAAAATACTATCACGTTAATGATGAAGTTCATATCAAGTAGCAGCCTACCATGCGATGAGCCCTACTTATCTTTCAATCACGAGGTGTCGAGGCTCAAAGTGATAGTATTTTGTAGTCCCCCATCCTAGTGAAGAAAATTAGTGGGCGGATTTGGAGGAAGTTGACTATCAGAGGTAATCATTAACATGATATCTTTGTGGAGCTAATTGATGACAAGCTTTGAGTCGTCAGACTCCGTCAGAGATAAGAATCGAGGTAGTACATGGTTTTGCAAAAAACCGAGACTACTCCCACAAGGGTAAAGCCACATGCATCTAATAAAGCTTGGATCTTATCCTTTAGGATATAGCATTTAGAGGTGGAATGATGAGTCATCATGTGGTACGCACAGTAGTTAGGATCATTCGCTCTTGACATCTCCTCAGATCGTATTGATTCTGGGAGTTTGATCTTCTTTGCTTTGATCAAGGATATGAGGATCGGTATAACTTGCTCATCTTTGAAGTTGTACTTCTGCTGAAAGTGGTTATCCAAAGAATTACTCTTCTGCAAAGTATCCTTCCCCTTTGATTGTTTCTAAGGGGTGTTGTCGCTCTGGTTACCCCCTCTTTGAGGTTCACTTGGCTCCTCGGCATCTATCCGCTTGAGTATGTTTTTTACCTATTCACCTTAAAGAACAAGCTCTTTCCAAGTTTGGGTATCTACCACTCCAATCTTAGATAAAATATGGATCAAGAGATTACTGCAACACACCTCAATCAATGTATTTTCAGAGATTTGATCATGACAATGCAGCGACCGATTTCTAAATCTCTTAACAAAGTTATTAACAAACTTTGTCTTCTTCTATTTTTCAGTTAGCAGGGTGGCCATGGATACTTCTGTGTCATTGTTAAAGAATCTAGCCATGAAGAGTCTTTTCATGTCAGTCCAAGATTTGATGGAGCCTGATTCTAGCTTGCAGAACCATTCAAAAGTGACCCCTTTGAGAGTGCTAATGAACAATCGGGTCATAATGGGATCATTCCCCACTATGTGTCCAGTTTACGCTTGGAAGTAGTAAACATACTAGGTAGGAGAACCATTGCCATCGAACTACAGGAGGTTGAGTAGCTTGATCTTTGGAGGATAGGAGACGGCGTCCCATTCAGTGGGGTATGGTCTGGTCACCCCCAATCCCTTAAAATTTCCCTGAAGCTTCAGTGCATCAAGCTGCTTCTGGAAGTCATCCAACTTTTGGTCTTGCTCTTTTTTACGAGGGTTGGACTCAACTTCGGACGACTTAGAATGAATTTTGAGAATTTCTTTATCCTCGTCTTCTTCATTAGTGTCATCTTGGTTTCGACGGCTAGATTCCCGAGCATTAGGTGAAGGTCGTTGGTGCCTTGATCCTGGGGCTTCGGTGGTAGATTTCTTTTTCTTCTTCTCCTTGAGGAGTTTGTCCACCATTTCTTCCAAGCATCTAATGGTTTCTTGTTGTTGGAGGAGAGAAGCTTGTTGTTCTTCAAGCCTTCTTGCCATGTCTTCTTCATTCCCAGCCATGTGAGCATTCACTTGCTCACTTAGATCAGTACTAGATGGTTAAAAAGTTACAATGGCTGAGTTATCAGGCTCTTTATCAGTTTCATCTGCTAGACGTCGGTAATCCAATGGAATTATCGAGCCAGTACAGGCACGAGTGTGCTGAAAGACACCTTCTCGCTCAGTGACCAAATATTTCATCCCCGGAGAAAATTCAAGATCAGAAGAGTAGGCAAGACCAGCTGGCCCTTTGCCTTTTCCTCTTCTAATCATGTTGATGGTAACCTTAACAGGTTCATTCTTGGAGACCTACTTTCTAGGGCGAAAGCACCTTCTTTTGGATGACAGAACTGTCGACGGTTTAGATAGTCACTCAAAAACAGAGGACCTTGGTGTTGGGCCACCACACTGGCATTTGGTTAGCACTGAGGAGATAAGCTTCTCACAGCTACAACGGGATTTCATCTGGATCATACTACGCTTACGATCTAGGTAGTTGTAGGCATCGAAAATTGCCTATAGGTCTCCACGAACGGCTCAGTGCTAAGAAAATATAATGAACATCATAATCCAAGTCACAGGAGCTTGATTGATGTCGACAAACACATAAAGTGGGTTGACGAACTATGTGAAGCAACGGAGTTTCAGAATAATAAGGATATGAACTGATCGGGAGCCTCGTGTCACTTACAAAAGATGAAATTCCCTTCGTGTCTTATTTATTCCACAGATGATCTAATAATTAGAACTTATAGAACTCCTCTTCGGCTTTCCAACGCACTTTGAATCACTCAAAACCGACATCGGATGAAGAATTTACGAAGAAAACGGACAAATATACGAAACCCGGCGTCTCAGCCTGAATGAGACACCCCGAGGTGTCTCAGCCCACCCGAGACACCCCGAGGTGTCTCGGCCAAGGTCGAGACACCCTAGGATGTCTCCAACGCAAAAATGGGTTTTTTGGTGGTTTTAACCTCACGAAACCCCTTGGAGCCTATAAATACAGCCCCGGGTCCTTACTTTTTTAGGGATCTGGAATTTGGGAGATTAGGCGAAACCCTGCCGGATTGAAGACTGAAGGTGCACGGATTTCAGAAAGGAGGAGGAGAGATCGGATCGAGTTCTTCAACGCAAGAGAGAGAGA
>BQKN01066191.1:266021-288323 GCA_022839385.1 Asparagus kiusianus
AGGAGGAGGAGAGATCGGATCGAGTTCTTCAACGCAAGAGAGAGAGAGATTCTTCAGATATGCAGTTCCCCGGGTTCGTTCCTTAAGATCATCCCGTTGCGATAATCTTAAGAAGAGCAATTATCTCGCTGTTGCCAAGATAAGTGCTACGGTTTTTTGATTCCTTCGCGAATCAATGAAGCTCTGCCCGATTTTTCACTAATCAGATCTGATCGACGGTGGTCTGTGGATAAACCCCGGCACAGACAAAGACACCCACGCAAGCAGAAGACCGATAAACGATCTTCCTGCATTTGTTTGATAAAGTTATAAACTTGTGTTATTTTCATTGTGTAAGGAGATCTTATAAAAAGATCAACTTTATATTTTATTCGAGTTTATTGTAACGACTAAAGTTGTAATAGATTCGATAGCAATGAAAACATCAACTTTCACTGCAAACAGTAGTTACGGAGATCAACTGTGGGGCCACCCCCTGCTTCCTCTGGGAATCTGGATGTGCTTGCACAAGAATCTCTAAGGGCTAGAAATAATGAGCCTGAGTGGCTGGACGAGCCTCGTGTTGAAGACGAGGTTCATTAATTAAGCACGCCTGGCGCATTTGTCGCCTTTGACGATTCTAGTTTGGAAAATGCCCACGTCGTCTTGATCGAACCTCGTGTTGAGGATGAGGTTCGTCACCAGAGCGTGTTTGAACATTTCGGTGAGGTTCAGCAGGGCAAACTTGTGCTAGTTGTTCTGGACAAGACTCAGTTTGTCGAGTCTCGACTATCTTGCAGGCCTTAGACACATCATCTCGTGGCCTATAGTGGAAGCCATCCAAAGAGACTAAGGCTCGGGCTTCATGGCAAGCCTAATTCTGACATCAACGATGTCTTGCCCTTCTTGATAGCAGATCAACAGAGGGTTTCATAGCAGCCTTTCCTTGGTGAGGTTGCTCAACAGCAGTAGCCCATGTTTATTGAGGTTGCTTAATAACCCATTTCTAAGCCTGACGACTAGTTTCTAAAGCCTCGTCAATCAGAGGCAGAGGTTTCTCCTCAAGACTAGCTCGAGTGGAATTTTCAGAAGCCAAATTGGCTAAAGTCTCATAAGAAACTCTACGACACTTGTGCGCCTATGAAGGACTCGAAGTATGAGAGGAAATGAACTCCTCATACTTGGACTGGTCGAACTCTATTACAAGAGTCTCAATGTTAGTTCCTACAGCAATCTTGTCTGATTGCACCACCATCATCTCATCAGAGAGAATGACTTCTCCCACTATGGTCACCATATTTTGTAGGGTCAAAATATATACGATTGATTATTGTTTTAAGAATGGGTTCTATCACTAGGTAAGAATCCCTTACAATCACTCTCTCTCGAGTACAGAGGAAAAGAAGATTAATTTGACTTCTCTTTTGTTTAACGTGGGCTTTGTGTGGCGAAAGGATGCCTCACTCGATGCTTAAGTCGAGCTTGCTTCCCATTGACGATTAGATCAATATTGAGAAAGCTTCTGGCGACGATTTAGGTTGTAAGAACCGAGGTTCGGGTCTTAGGCTTGTGTGCAAAACCTTTGTTTGGAATCCCCAATGATCCAAAAGTTGATCTCAAGTTGCCAGATGATCTCCAAAGTGTCCTCTTCATAGCTGTTAGAGGCTATTTATAAGCCTTTTAGCACGTAACTGACGTGCTAAGATCATGGGTAGAGGGGCATAACTGCCTACTGCAATTTAGCTCATGTGGGCTTACTTGGTCCTCGTGGCCATTAGCATCTTGATTCGGGGCTTCAACAAATAGGACAAACCTCCAAGCTTGGCGAAGTTCGTCGGCTAAGATTAGGAGCGTAACTGACTCCTTAAATTTAGCCTAGGTAGGTTGGCTGAGTCTTCAAGATGAGCTTCGATGCGCAGTGAGGTTCATCATGATGAATTTTGTCTTCACTAACGAGTTTTGAGTTTGATAATGAGCTTTGTCTTTGCTGATGAATTTTGGACTAAGTTTTGTCTTCAATGACAAGCTTCGCCTCCAATGACAAGCTTCGCCTCCAATGATGAACTTTGAACCTTGTTTCCAACGACGAGATTCGTCTTTAATGGTGGTTTTGTCTCGAGCTTCGGACAAGTTTTGTTGTCTGAGATGAGGTTCTTCGTTTCAACGACTTTCGATATACTTGTTGTAAGCTTCGATGTTCTTTTGGCATTTTCGAGTGCCTACAAGGCCAAATGATTAGCAAATGATAATGATCTATGAAGATCAATGAGAATGGAGGATAAATAGGCTTTTTGACCATCCTCTGACTCTCTCTCTCTCTCCCCCCCCCCCCCCCCATAGCGAAGACCTTTCCTCTACCTCCCCCTCCCCCTTTGCTTCATGTTGACCATGCCTATTTATAGGCTTGGAAGCATTATGGAGTGAGTTAGTGGGCTTTAACTCCACTTAAAATGAGAGAGTTAGTAGTCATTAACTCCTATTTAAATGGGTGAGTTAGTAGTCATTAACTCTCCTTAAATGGGTGAGTTAGTAACTATTAACTCTCCTTAAATGGATGAGTTAGTGGTCATTAACTGCTTCCTTAAAAGTAGCCTCTAAAAATGGTGTCAGACGAGGTTTGTTAATAACGGCTATGGCGAGATTCGTCGGTAATGGCTATGGGCGAGGTTTGTCTGTGGATGAACTTTGCCTCTTGAATGGACTTCATTGGCTGAGATGAGGTTCATCATGATGACGAGCCTCATCATGCTTACTGTGAGCTTCGACGCTCCTTTGTTTCTTGACATTTTTTTAGTGCCTACACAAGCATAGTGAGTCATGTATTTATTTGGGAGATTATAATGTTACTTTATATTTGCAAGAGAGAAGTGGTAGAGTTGGTTCTAGTAAGGGCATTAAATCCTTTTTTAATTTCATAAACTTCATTCACCTTATTAACCTTTGATATGCATTTAAAACAAGATGTAAAGCTAGAAGAGAACAACTATCAAGTATGATGTCGAACACACAAGAAAGGTGTGTTTTTGGAAAATCATAAATTTGGTCCAAGAAATGTGAGGATAAAAAAAGGGTGAAATAAAATATGTAGAGAGATAAAAAGATTGACTCATCACAAAGATAAAAGTAAAAATAAGAGAGGAGAAGGAGAAAACAAATAAAAAGATAAAAAAGTAAAGTAGAAGAAAATAAAAAGAGAAATTAAAATAAGAAAAAAAAAGAAGGGAGAAAGAAGAGAAAAATTAACAAAGGAAAATCAAAAAAAGGGAAAATCAAGTAAAGGGAAAATCATGAGGTGGAGGAAAATCAAAATCAAGAGAGATTGAGGTAAAAACAAGTTGAGAAACTCAAGAATCTAGAATTGAATCTACTAGTTAATTTCAATTAGAATCTATAAACTACTTTCTTTTTATCGTATTTTACTTTAGATTTATTAAGTATAGATTACCAAACCACTTAAAGAAAGTATAATTTATTAAATTATCACCTAAGCAAAATTCTCATTCATGAAAAGACATGAAACTAGATAGTAATTCTAGAATTTATAAGTATAACCTATCAAATCATTAAATTTAAAAATAAATTATCAAAATTTTCTTCTACAATTAGTTCTCTCATTGATTATTCTAAGCATGGTCATTTTAAGCACAAGAGAGCGATTCACAAACCGTAAAAAATTTAAACTAAGAAAACCTAGAAAGCTACACTGTAAAATAAGAAAAAATAAAAAAAATAAAGGCAATAAAATGAGAAAGAAAATATAAATCTACTCTACAAAGCATGAAATAAATCTATATCACAAACATAAAATAGATCTACACTATAAGCATGAAATAATTTAATCTATCAAATATGAAATAAAAATAAGAAATGGAAATTCTAAACCATGTAACTTCTAGAAAAATAAAAAGATGGGAAAATAAAAACTTATATTGTAAGGGTTAGCCCTTTGTAAGTAAATTTTCGTCTTCACTTCATCAACAAAGAAGAAGAATGAAAAACTAAAAATAAAAAATATTTTTTTAATTTATGTAAACTTAAAAAATTTATAAATTAGAAGACCTAATTAAATGCCCTCTTCTCCAAAAAGGAGTTTTCTTTCACAAAATTTTTACACTCAAACCTCTCACGCTCTATCTTTATTTATAGCATAATACAATAAAAAGAGCCATTGGATTATCCTTGGGCTCTAAAACATAAATTTCAGCAATTAACTAATTCTATTATAAACCAATTAGTTGGCCAATTGGTTGACTAATCGATTAGTCAATCGATTGATTAATCAATTGGTTCCTAATAGAATTTTATTATTTGTTGACTTGTTGACCCAATTTTTCCTTGATCTCTTAGGCTTTTATGAGCTCCTCTTGATTTGATTTTCAATTTCAATAAATGGTAGAAATTTGAGAGAATTTGATTTTTTTGGCTATTATTCATTAATTCTCTATTAACCTGTAGATTAAGATAAAAATACTTTATTAGTAGATATTTATTCAAATAAAGTAGATAATGAGGGTATAATAAAATATGATGGTCAACCTTCCGCTTAATGGAAAAGGATTTACTTGATCTAATTTTAGAAATAATCTAGCCCTTACTAGATTGAATACGTTTCCAGTATCCGCTGATTTTGAATAGAAGTATCCATCTTCTCTCCAATATGCTTTTCCTTCAAAGTGCTCTGTTCATTCACCTATCATTCTTGATGCTAGTGGTGTAAAATCTCCTCCTCCGTTTAGATGTGAAGGTTTTTGACTTTTCTAATGTTACTTTCTCAAATTTTGTTGAAAGTTGCTGGAAATTTTTTTCCTATAAAGGATCCCCTATTGATCAACTTCTTATTAAACTTCCAAAAAAAAGAATCAAATAGTGGAAAAAGAATATTTTTTATATTCTATAAGCATCTCCAAAGCTAAATCCTCTATCACATATGTGATAGAGTCTCTTTTTTCTATTGAAGAATATAAAGGTCTTTCCAAAGAATTTTTCTCTTAAGGGTCCGGGGGGGTTAGTCACCTAGAACTTAAAATTAGAACTGGGATAATATGTGGAATAAAATTTTAAGGTGTTAGTCACATAGAACTAAAACTAGAACAAAATTTTACAGTGTTAGTCAAGTAGAACTCTAACAAAACTAGAATTGAGATAATTGTACAAATTTATCCCACTTTTTTTATTTTTCTATACAAAAATGAGAGTTCTAGTCTCTCAAATTATTCTAAATTTTAGCTTGGAACTAGGTGGTAAAAAACTATAACTCATATTTATTTTGTTATTTTTTATTTTTTTTTATTTTTTCTTTACTTTTTTCCTATTATGGTTATCACAATCATTAGATCATCATTATAATAATAATTGTCAATATCTTATAGTCTAACCAAAAGTTATTTAATAGTAAAGAATATTCTTGTAAGCAATTATCAATCAATAATAGTAAGTTTAAAACACTTAAATAGTATTTATATCTTTAAAATGCATAAATATATATTTTATGATTATAAAAATTTATCCTATGTAATTTTATCAAAATATCTCGCTTCACAAAGTTGTACCTATTTATCACACTAAAATATCTCACTAGCGAAAAATTATTCTACTTTAATAATTATCTCATTTTGCATGAAAATGTCCCAATTGACTAACACCCCCTTAGGACTTCTCTAAAAGAGAAATATCTTTCAATTGTTAAAGAAGACGAAGTTTACAGGAAGTAAAGATCTCCTATGCAATGGTTATTTAAGGAAAATTCTAATATCTTCTTAAACTTTTAAAAAGAAGGATCAAATGGTGGAAAAAGAATTTTTTTTTGTATTCTATAAATATCTCTAAAGCTAATATCCTCGATGAGATAGTGTCTCTTTTTCGATTGAAGAATATAGAGCTCCTTCCATGGAATTTTCTCTTAGGACTTCTTTAAAAGAGAAATATCTTTCAATTGTTAAAGAAGAGGAAGTTTATACGAAGTAAATATGTCATATCCAATGGTTATCTAAGGAAGATTCTAGTATTTCCTTTTTCCCCAAAGTTGCCTTCTCATATAGAAGAATAAAGCTTATCCCTTTCTCAAGTGTAGGTGACTCTCATGTTGATACTAAAAGTGAAAAATAAGGTATTTTATTTTAATATTTCTCATGTATCTTCTTTCTAAGACAACCTCAAAAGATGTTGACTAGGAATATTATGCCCAGACATTTCTCTTGATTTAATGTCTCTACAATCTCCTTTTTTCCTTTATAGAGATTAAGAATATTGTTTTTTGAGTGAACATCAATATTGTTCTCGACTTAGATGGTCTTAATCTTTTAGTACTTTTGGGACCTTATTAATGATGATATTGTTTCATTCTTCGAGTTGTTTCATTCTTCAAGTATCTTTTCAATGATGCATCCTCTCCTTATTTACTTAATCATTCGGTCATTGCCTTAATTCCCAAAGCTGAAGGAGCTTGCCAAGTAAAAGACTTTAGACCCATCAGCTTCCAAAATGGCCTACTTAAAATGTTTAGTAAAATCCTTTGAAATAGATTATCCCATGATTTTTACTGCCTTAATGGATTCATACCAACCTGCTTTTCAAAATGGAAAATTCACTTTAAATTTGATTTTTCTTGCTGATGAAATGATCATTTCAATGTTATAGTAAGAGGAAAGAAATCTTCTTAATTAAAATATTTAACTATGTTAATTTGTCCTTTCTTTTTAAATTACTAAAAGCTAGAGGTTTTGAAGTAAATTGTGTGGGTGAATCTCTCATGTTTTATCCTCCTCTTCCTTCGATTCTCATAAATGGTTCTTATTCTAAATCATTTATCAGCCAAAGTGGTCTCAATGAAGGAGATCTGTTATCTCCTATGCATCTCATTCTAGTAATTGATTTCCTAAACAAAATGTTGACCAAAAAGTGTTGAAACTTGGTCTCTTTCAGAGCTTCATTTCAAGGAGGACTTTAGATGGGTAAAACTATGGAATTATCAATCAAGTATCCTATAACACAATAAAGGGCATGTAAAGGGTAAAATGGTCATCCCAAAGTGATCAAAGGTCTCAACATGACAACATGGACCTAAAGGGGGCTAAGGATGCAAAATCACTCAACCCTGAGCTTAGGCAGAGCATAAATCGGATCAAAACTCACTCAAAAATAGCTTAAGACACTTTTATGTGGTGCCAAAGTAAAGCAGTGCTAGATTTACATGACCTACCCATTTAAATTTTGCAACGTGCAAACTATTTGTCAAACTAGTAGGCAAATTGGTAGATTAAACTGTAACAAATTAGAGGAGGCAGATCATTACAAGATGAAATTTTTACATAAAGATTACATGGAGATTAAAAAAGTAACCAATGGGAGCAATTATGTGGTGCTACTATCACTACATAGACGATAATCCTTTTAAAGTTATTGCAAAGGGTGTTGTGTCGCTTTCTGTCAGATGTTTGTACCCTAAAAAGCTGTTAGAGTAGCTCGCTTAAATCTAATGGCACATAAACTACACACCTGCATTAGTCTAGAGGCGTATCAACCCCTAAAACTGTGCAAACTAGAGTTCCTTAATAAATAGAGGCCCTTAGCTACAACCAAAGGGCTCCAAATCTTTTTGTCCGAAATATTTTTGTCTGGTTATCTTTATTTTTGGGTTTGAGTTTTCTTCTTCTCCAGCAAAGGTGCCCTTATTGTAGAGGGTTCATTGGGCTACCTTAGCTCTTCTTAGTTTTTTAGGTTAGATATCTTCTCTTCACTGGGGTTTTCTCATTAGTTTACCACCTTTCATTGAGGTTTACTCTAGGGTTTCTAATCACTCAAGAGCCACCACTTCTCAAGAAGTTTTATCCTCTTGGAGTGTTATACAAGACACCCGAGAGCAACTTCTCCCTTAATTGGAGTTATCATCTTCTCATAAGAGGGCTCACCGATGAACCTACATGAGAAAAAGAACAACTTTGGTCTTCTCCAACCGAGGTCTACTCTTTCTCTCTCTTCAAGGTGGAAGCTTTATAAAAAGGTAGCATCAACACATTTCACCTCATCACATAGTCAGTGGCGGAGACTTCAACTTATGTAAGGACCCTACTCTTCTCTGAATAAATTTTAACTATTGATTTCAATTGAATAAATTTGAATCGTCATATTTTATTGAATCTTAAATTTTTGACACGTGTCTGTTTGGGGAGAAAGTTAATGTCTTCATTGATGTGTTCATTACAAATCCAGTCATTACAATAAAAATGAAAAAATATTGTCTTTTTATAAGATTCTTACACAATGAAAACAAAAAAGATATAACTCTTGTCAAACAAACGCAACGGACGTTTATCCTCCACTGATTACGTGGGGATCTTGGCCTGTAACGGGGATGTTGATATCCGTGGACTACCAAACGATCAGATCAGATCCAGAGCTTTGTTGATTCGCGAAGGAATCAAGAAGCCGAAACAATTATCTCGGTAACAACGAGATAATCACTCTTCTCAATATCACTGCAAAGGGGCAATCTCAAGGGAAGGAACCGGGAAGTGTAGATCTGATGAGCTCCTCTTCTTTATGCTGACAAACTCGATCTGATCTCCTCCTCTCTTCTGAAATTCATGCTCCTTCAGTCTTTAATCCAGTAGGGTTTCGCCAACGCTCGAGAATTCCAGATCTGAAAAAAATAAAGGTCCTGGGGCTGTATTTATAGGCTTTGGGATCTCTGTTTTTAGATAAAAATGATCGATTCACTTTTATCTTTAGTTATAACCACTTTATCACTTTCTTGGATGATATTTTATCAGTTGGAACAAATTTAGGTGGTTAACAATCGAAAAATAGCTTAAATCTTCCAAAAACTATTTTCGGGGCTACGGACACCCGTGGGTGTCTCGGTCAAGCTTTGGCCGAGACACCTCTTGGTGTCTCGGCCAAACTTTCGCCGAGACACCCATGGGTGTCTCGCTGAGGCCTAGAGCATTGTTTCACGTGTTCTGTCCGTTTTCGTCATATCTTCATCATCCGAACTCGGAATCACACAATTCAAAATGTGTCGGAAAGTCGATGAGGAGATCTACGAGATTCCATGATTAAATCATATGTGGAGTAAATAGGATACGAGGGGTGCTTATTCTTTCGTAAGCGACGTGTAGCTCCCGATCCATTCGTGTTTTCGTTATTCCGAAGTTTCGTTGCTTTGTATAGTTTGTTGACTCACTTCATGCACTTGTCATCATCAAATAAGCTTTTGTGACTCGGATAGTGATGTTCATCATCTTTTCTCTGTCTCGAGCCACGTGCGAGGACCTATAGGTGATTTTTGATGCCTACAGATACCCCCTCCAAAGTATTTCAGTCTTATTTTTTTATAGAGGAGCTTAAAATACTTTGGATGTGATCGGTCTAACCTTTAGTCGATGTAAAAAGACCTGTAGTTGGCTTCGATTCTTGACTTCTTCGATTTTCGATCTATTCAATATTTTGACGAATAGCTAAAATTCTTCCGGCGCTGCGTTTATCGTATGGCCGTCATCAAAGTCTCGAATCGGAATTGGTGAGTTAGTTTTGGTTCGTGTCATTGAGTTGACTTTGAACTGACTATCTCCATCATAAGCGTTGACCGACGTTGACTCAGAGCTACGCGTTGACCGGCATTGATCTTAGGGTTTCGTATCGATCGGTGTTGACTTGTGTTGACCTAGGGCTACACGTTGATCGGCGTTAACCTTAGGGTTTCGTGTCGATCGGTGTTGACTTTTATCACAACATGTTGACTGGCGTTGACCTAGGGTTACGCGTTAATCGGCATTGACCTTAGGGTTTCAGATTACCAGGTGTTGACTTTCATCACAACGCTTTGACCAGCGTTGACCTAGGGTTACGCGTTGACTAGTATTGACCTCAGGGTTTAAAATCATTAGGTGTTGACTTTCATCGTAACGCGTTGACCGACATTGAACTAGGGTTACACGTTGACCGGCGTTGACCTTAGGGTTTCGGATCGCCCATCGTTGACTTTTGGTCACAACGCGTTGACCGGCGTTAACCTTTGCTGTAACGCACTAACCAGCATTAACATAGTTTATACTCGTACGTTTGTTGGAGTTTACATAGTTTAAACTCTTAAGGTATTGGAGCATGACGGTCCTAAATGTCAGGCCTGCAGGACCAACTATTAAAGCTGATTCATCTGCATGTATGGATCTTATCCTGAAGTTATTGGATCCTCAAGCCACGAGACCAACTAATGAAGCTGGTGCATCAATGACTCTCACACTTATAGGATTTTTAGCAAACCTTCAGCCATCAACGGGTTTAATGAGCCTTTACCGACCACCGTTTGAGTCGGACTAGCATGCAGATTGTTTAAACCCGTCCCGCATGTAATGTTGTGCTAAGAGAGTTAACTCTCTTAGTGCTACGATATTGAATACGTAGACTTCGTCTTTCTCATGAGAATAGACTACCTGGCAACGTGTGTAAGACGTAAACTTAGGATTTTTGGCAAATCCTCAGCCTTCAACGGATTTGACGTACCTTTACCAACTATCATTCGAGTCGGGCTAGCATGCAGGTTGTTTAAGTTCGTTCTGCATGTAACGTTATGCTAAGAGAGTTAACTCTCTTAGTGCTATGATATTGAATATGTAGACTTCGTCTTTCTTACGAGAATAGACTACTCGGCAACGCGTGTTAAGCACTGACTCATCCTTAATAAGGATTCAGGATAAAAATCCCCAGGCTTGGATTCTGGTGTCTTCTTCAATCGGTGAAAGACTAAACTGGCAACGCGTGTTAGGCGTAGGTTTATCTTTATTTAGGAGTCGAGATAAAAGTTCTCCGCGCGTGTAAGGCGCGGATTTTGGCGTTATGAATAACAACTTACCACAATGTTGAATATGTAGGCTTTTGTCCTTTTTATGGTAAAAGACTAACTGACAACGTGTGTTAGACGCTGACTTATCCCTACTTAGGCTTCGGGATAAAAGTCCTCAGATTCGAATTCTGGTATCTTCTTCAATCGGTGAAAGACTAAATCGGTAACGAGTGTTAGGCGTAGGCTTATTTCTATTTAGGAGTCGAGATAAAGTTTCTCGTGCGTGTAAGGCATGGATTTTGGCGTTATGAATAATAGCCTGCCATAATATTGAATATGTGGGCTTTTGTCCTTTTTACGACAAAAGACTAATCGGCAATGCGTGTTAGGTGTTCGTTTATCCCTACTTAGGCTTCGGGATAAAAGTTCCAAGACTTAGTTCTGGTGTCTTCTTCAATCGGTGAAAGACTAAACCGGTAACGCGTATTAGGCGTTGACTTATCCTTACTTAGGATTCAGGATAAAATTCCCCGTATGTGTAAGGCACAGATTATAGAATTGAAGGATGGTGTCTTCTCTTGGGGCAAAGACGAACCCGAAATGGAAGAGGAAGAATTTTATATTCTATCTCCCAAAACTAAAGATGAAAATTTTTATTTTCTATCTCCAATTAAAAAGGAGACTCAAAGTGGGATCTCCACCTCGAGAATCTGAAGAGTAAAACTAAGAATAGGATCTCCACTCCGAGAATCGAAAAGATTCGGATAATTCTAATCATCGGAAGGTTTGATTACCGAACTAAAGATGAATTTCTCATTTATCGAGAGTGGATTATGGTTTTGACCCTAATTGTAGGAAGGTTTGACCAAGCGGGAGTTTGATGTGACCCTAACTATAGGAAGATTTGATCACTTAATTTGAAAGTGGACCTCTCGTTCATAGAAGGAATTGAGAGGAGATTTTGGCTTTGGCCCTAACTGTAGGAAGGTTTGACCAAGTAGACAGTGGAAGTGGGAGTACAATTCACAGTGGGAGTGTTGACTTATATCGATTACTCAGTGGGGGTTCTTAGTGTCAAGTGACGAGATCTTGACACGAAAGGAATTTGACAATCGCAATAGACCATTCGAATTAAAATTCCCAGTGCTATGTCAGGACTCTAACAATGGGAGTGTTGAGTGCACCGACGTATCAGGAGTTTGTGTGGGGGTTTCTTATTCATCACCTTCTTGTAGTGACCGGGTTATCCCTAAGAATATTATATGTAACATTCTTTCGGAAACTTCTCATTACATGAATTATCCACCCTCAGCTTTCTTTGTGAAACCGGGTTTAACATTATTCTTAGTTGGATGATTGGGTTATCCTTAAGAATACCAGGCATGACACTCTCTAGAAACTTCTGGTGAAAGAAAGGAAACAGTTTAGACTCATATACCTATTAGAGTATTGAGAAGTAGTTTATACTCGTATACTCTTCGGAGTGTCAAAAGGAGCAGTTTATACTCTTATACTTGTCGGAATCTTCATTCGACTTAATTTAGTGTTATGACGCTAGTTTCAACCAGGGTTTGGATGTTATTCTTGAGAGCGAAGCAAGCCTTGGTGGGATGAATGATCCTCCTGTAGTACGCACAGTACTTTGGATCCGCAGTATTGTCAGCTTCCTCTTGATTTACAATAGGTGGTAGCTTAATCTTGTTGTTCTTAAGGAGGGATTCGAAAATAGCTAAAACGTCTTCGTCCTTGAAGGAGTACTCTTTTTGGAGTCTCAGACCTAAAGTCTTTTGTTGTCTCTGGGATTGCTGTTGTGACGTCTGATTAGCATCAACAGTAGCTGCAGAGGTCTTCCCTTTACCACGGGAGACGAAGCTTGAATTTGGAGGGTTAGCCGTCGGTTGGCTTCTCTCGGCTTTCTTCCTTCTGAGAAAGTGCACAGCCTACTCTCCGCGTACTTTCAACTCTTTCCAGGTGTTGGAGGTGCTACTCCCATAACTTCCAACACGTCCAAAGAGAGATTGTTGTCGCATGTTTGGAGGATGAAGCCATCTGTGATCGGATCTCAGCAGTTCATCGCCTTATTCCGGAAGCGCTTGATGAAGTCGTCGATCGGCTCGTCGTCTTCATGTTTCTCATCGAAGAGTGTCCTGATTGACACCTCAGCGTCATCATCAAAGAAGTGAGTGAGTAACAGGTTCTCCAGATCGTCCTAGATGTTGATGCTTCCAGACTTGAGCCGGTGGTACCAATCGAAGGCGGGCCCACGAATGGTGCCAACGAATGATCGAACTATCAAGGCTTTATTGCTGGAGATCATGCCCAAGTGGGACTTAAAGTAGATCAGATATTGAGTGGGCGAGCTCTTACCGTCGAACGGCGTGAAGTTGATCAGGTTAAACTTTACTAGGTACGGGATCGACTCCCACTCTCTCGGGTAGGGACACGGAATACCGGTCTTCTTTACCTCTCAAGCAGACATCAGAGCGTTGATTTTTCTTTCGAGGTCTTTCATCTTTTCATCCTCACTCGTATCCTTCCTTGGTCGATTTTGAGGAGGAACAATGGGGCTACCCCTAGTGTTGTCATCATTAGTGGGACCACCCCTGGTGTTGTTATTCTCAGTAGGGCCACCTCCCGCGTTTTGGTCAATGGGAGGGTCATCAGCATTAATGTATTCATCCATGTATGAATCGATAGCTGCTTGGCTAACATTGTTGCGACGACTGGATTCACCTAGCTGATTTGACAAAGCTCGGATTTGTTGGTCGTGCATTTGTCTCATCTCCTGCATAGCCATTTCTATTTTGATTTTGAATACTTCTTTCTGCTTGGCTAGAGCATCCTTAACCATTTTGGCTACTTCCTCGGTGTTAACCATAAACACTTCACGGGATTGTCCTGGACTGGATACCGTTTTGTCAGAAGTGACTGCAGAGTTAGCATCTGATGTTTCATCCTACGAGGATAATCCTCTATCCATCCTCTGATGGTCCCTACATCTAGTAGTTCTCGTGTGTAACCGAGTTATATGTTGGGATATGTCACGCCCCGCTTCCCAAAATACCAGGGAATCGGAACGCGAACAAGCCCGCGACGTATTACACTGAGAAGAGATAAGTGCTAGACCCCGTCTTCTCAATCTAATACGCTAAGCGTCTGGAAACAATACAATGCAAAGGCACAGGTCCCCGATCACAGTAGCGAGAATATAATAAACAACACAGACAGAAAATATACATATCACAACTGAAATATCATCCGAGACACAAGGTTTGGGTCAAACATGCCCTTATTACAAACAGTTCAACTAAAATAGGAAAATATATAGTCCGACAAAATAAGAAGGAAGTACTGCAAGATAACTAAGCCGTCGAAAGACTAAAGGATAAAGTACTACATAAGTAAATGGAGGACCAATAACTAAGCTTCGGCTTCTTCTGCTCGGTCTATAGAGCACTCCTGCGGGGAATCATCTGGCTCCTGTACGACTCCGAACTGAACCTGTCCATCATCTAAATCTGACGTACACCAGAGGAAACAGGTGTACGTCAGGGTGCAAGGCACACGGCAAGATCCCAAAAGGGAGAAAAGAACGGTCGTACGACCAATGCAATAATGGTAATAACAATGAAAACATACAATTTGAAAGTCTAAATATAATTTACTACTAGAATAGAATAATCATGATAAATCCAAGGGAAACAACCGAGTAACAAGTCGATCATGCAGCTAGCGATCAGAATAATCATCCAAGTACAGGGTTATACACTAGATGGAATTAATACTTAAAAATCTACAACTCGAGACGTAGTACGTCGAGCGAAATAATCCAAACAAGGAAACCCTCATGTATATACCATATGTCTCAAATTGTAGATAATTAAATATTAACCCCGATCTATGTATGGAAAGAAATACAACTGATCTACGTCTCACAAGAATCCATAAATTCTAACCAAAATGACGATACCGATTCACCTTGATTCAACAAACCAACCACAGTGGCGACACCGATCCACTGGTAATAAGTCATGTAACTAGTCATTCTATAACAGGTCACTGGTCACATCTCACACAGAGCCAACGCTCATATCACCGGATAATTGACTGTTCATAAATCTCCTACGTGCATCCAATCCCGCTACACATGCGGCCTAGAGGACTACACGTAAACCGTTTTCTGCCTGGTTCGAACTTCAAACAGAACCCGAGTGACGAAACGATTTCACTGACTAAAGTGATGTACACACTTCACTTTAGCCCTACAAACCAACCCCGGTGGCGACACCAACCACGGGAGCGAGCCTGGAAGATACATCAACAGCCTTATCCGATCACATGAACATCAACTTCCCCATCCCAACTCTTTTGTTTTTCTAAGCTAACATATACACATGTTTCTAAGTCTTAAACAGAACACACCAGGCCACACTAGTCATGAATTTCTAACGGTTCTCAAGCATAACAAAGAGTAATAAATGCAACTAATCATATACAACAAGATCATATCATATCACATAATTAAAATTAAGACATAAATCATGAAAAATCCATAATAATCATTTTTCTAAAATAAATCCTTTAAAAATATTTATAAATGTCTTAAAATAATTCCTTTTATAAAACTTTCTTAAATTACCAAAATTATTCTAAATTAATAATTATTCTAAAATAAATTCTTTTACAATTATTCTAAAATAATTCTTTTGTCAAAATAAATTCTATTAATTTATTATAATTACTCTAAAAATGATTTTTCACCAACATAATTTAAAATGATTATTTTGTCAAATAAATCCTTTAAAATCATAAATTAATCTAAAATAATTTTATCTTATTTTATCTTTACAGTATCTATTATCACAAAATTATTTTTAATATCATTCGTCAAATAAATCCGTACATGTCATCACAGTATATGTATTACAATGTGAATGGTCATACGATATTGTCCACAGTCCGTTTCGTTCACGATAGTTCTATACGTTATAGTTCTCAGTCCAATATGTTCACGACAGTTCCGTATTTGTAACGAATAATTATCCGGGTAATGGGTTCATATGTATAATAAATTTATGATCAATCTAAAATTATACTGAGCAAGAATAGGGATCTTGTAAGCAACCGATTAATTCAGAGCGGATCTAAGAATTGAATGACGAGTCAACAGAGTATCGGGATCTTGCCTCAGGTACGTCGAACGATTCGACGTCGACGGCGAGGCGAGGACAGCGATGAGGTCGGTAACGATCGTGGCGCGGCACGAGCGGGGCTGAAGGAGTCGGGTGAGCTCAGAGGAGCGGCTGGCGGTTGTGACGGCTGCTCGACGGCGAGCGGCGGGTCGCTGGAGGCTGACGACGGAGAGAGGCGGCGAAAGGAAGGGCTGGTGGGGTTCGTCGACGTAGGAGGAGGGCGCTGGAGGTGGTTCAGGGGGCTGAGGCGGAGGGAGTTGGGTTGCTGCGGTGGAGGTCTGGCTGCGGGGAAGGCCGGAGCGGCGGCGGTCGGAGAGGGCAGCGGCGGCGGTCGGAGCAGTGGGGAGGAGATCGGAGGGAGGAGCGGCGAGTTCAGGCGGGGTGAGGGCGGAGCTGAGGGCGAGGGGGAGGCGACGACGAGGGCTGGTGGAGGTGCTGCAGAGGGTCGTGGTTCGTCGGAGAAGAGGAGGTGAAGGAGGAGCTCGGGCAGAGGGGCAGCGGAGGCGGAGTGGAGCAGCGGGGTCGGAGGCGAGGTCGGGGGCGAGGTCGAAGCTGAGGGTTCGGGGGAGACCGCGGGCTCGTCGGCGTGGAGGCGGTGTCGGCGGAGCACGAGCTCGAGCTCGAGCTCGAGTGAGAGAAACAGAGAGAGAGAGAGAGAGAGAGAGAGAGAGAGAGAGAGAGAGAGAGTGGGTGTACGAGAGAGAGGTAAGCTGGGTTGGTTTAAATAAGAAAAAAAATTAATAAAAAATTGAAAAAAACAAAATAGATTATTGAATGCGGTGCGCGTGCAGCCGAAATTTTTGAAAAGAAGAGGAGGGAGAGAACGGGGTTGTTGGGTAGCTGATAGGGGTTTAACGCGGGAAGAAAAAGCCCGGGTTGTTTTCAAATGGGTTCAGGTATTTAAGCGAAAATAATTAAAAATAAATAATTTCGGGTGCTTAAAAATTAAACTAATTACATAATAATTATCTACAAATAAAAACGTACATTTTGAGCTAATACAACAGTTGATATGAAACTGTCGAAAATATACCCGTATTGTACAATTAAACGAAAATAATTAAAAATAAAAATATATTTACTTACATTTAAAATCAAATAATTATGTGACAATTATCTACACGATAAAACGTACCAGTTATGCTAATACGACAGCTGATATGTAATAATACAATAATTTACACAATTAATACGAAATTAATAATTCAATGTAATACAAAAATTAATACGTAATAGTAATAATAATATGACGTATTATTTAAAATAATACGTAATAGTATCAGTAACATAACGGATAAATCCCAGAAATTTTCATTGCACTAAATTAATTTATAAATATAAAAACCATTTAAATAAATATAAAACTTGGATTTTAAAACATAGAAAATTCTAGAAACTCGAGAAAAATACAAATACTCTTTTAAAAATAATATTTTAAAATACCAAAAATTTATTTTAACTAGTATCAAAATTTTACGGTCATTACAGGATACGTCCGAAAAATGATGGGGACTGAAACTTCGTGTTGACTTCCCTTTATCGACCATATTGATAGTGACTTCTGGGAGTTTGTCATCTTGTGCAGTTGCACTTTTTCTACATAAATGCCTTGGCTTAGTTTTTGATGCTTCAGAGGAAAGGCTTTAGAATATCGAGACCCTCTGTGGAGTAGTCTTGGGGCAGCTACACGTTGATAATACTACCCTGATGAGTTTGACGCACGGACAATGAAAGTCTATCTCCCGGGTATCTCTCTTTCGAGATCTGTTTGTACCCCCAGCCTGATAGTACAACTTATCAGCATGATGACCGAAGCAATCTATCGTGTGTTGGCACGACTTCTCAGGTATAACGTCATTATCTGACGAACATGTTTCCTTCTGAGGATTCGTCGCCTTGTTAGCACTGTCAAGAGTTGCACGTTTTGTGCTGCGTCTTCATGAGCGTGGGACGTCAACGGGCTCTTGGACTTCAACACGCAGTCCAAGCCAGTCAGTTATAGAAGTTTTCTCCTTACAAGAAGGCTCAAACTTGTTGTAAGGGCTTGTACGACCCCCAGCTTGATGAGTTGCTCGATGTTCATTCACCATGCCCAAGCATTCTTTGACCACAAATCTGTTTCGATCTTCATGTAGAGGACCCAGGTGATCCTTCAACAGAATCCTGGATTTGGAGAGATCTACGCTGTCGTAGGGCTTCACCGGAGATGTGGGAGTAATAGGAGCGGGATTTGAAGTTGACGAAGGCTGGGGAACAGCCTCGGATCTGGAATCAAGTGAGAGACACGATTGGTGTCTCTTTTCAAGTAGAGGTATTATTTTGACCTTTAGCACCCAAACCTGCTTAGATCTTGGTGGTTTCTTGACCACCACCTCCTGCTGTAATTTCTGTGCTTCTTGTGTGAGAATCCGTGCATGCGCAAATAGTGCGTGATGTTTCTAGATACGCTTCTCGAGAGTAGAACGGGTTCGTTTGACATGAACCCATTTGTTAGTTGACGGTTGGGAGGAGGACCCGGATGCTTGTTATGGCGACGACTTAGCTACTTGGCGCTTTCTGAATTCTATATCTGCTTGGTAGTGGAGTTCGTCCACTTGATCTAAAGCCTTAGCCAATTGGCGGGTGAGACGTTGGCGGCGTCTCTGACGAGCCCTCTTTGATAAGGTGTCAGGATATGCGGCTTTGGCTTCATCGCACGCCGACGGATCATTGTGAGGTGCAACTACGACAGCGGTAGCGGGAAGATCGCCTTCTTGGGCATTCAGATCTGAAGACCAGTGGATCTTTCGGGAGGAGGGGGCCTTCTTGCACTTGTGAAGAGAGGCGGATCTAGAGGAGGAGGAGGAGGAGGAGACGTACTCCTCGAACTTCTACCGGTTGAATTCGTATTCGACCTCTTCGTTCACCGGGATCTTGATCTTTGGCTGCGGCACGACAACCTTGGCAGTTAAGCTGTTGGCTCATACTGTGGTCGCCAGCTTATTTGGAGAAAAAGTTGATATCTTTATTAATGTATTTATTACAACTTCAGTCGTTACAATAAAAACGAAAAAAGATAGTCTTTTTATAAGACTCTTACACAATGAAAATGAAAAAAGATACAACTCTCGTCAAAACAAACGCAATAGATGTTTATCCTCTGCTGCTTGCATGGGATCTTGGCCTATGATAGGGATGTTGATATCCATGGACTACCAAACAATTGGATCAGATCTGGAGCTTTGTTGATTCATGAAGGAATCAATAAACCGAAGCAATTATCTCGGCAACAGCAAGATAATCACTATTCTTAAGATCACCGCAACAGGGAAATCTCAAGGGAAGGAACCGGGAAGTGTAAATTTGATGAGCTCCTCTTCTCTATGCTGATGAACTTGATATGATCCCCTCCTCTCTTCTAAAATTCGTGCTCCTTCAGTCTTCAATCCAGCAGGGTTTCGCCAACGCTCGAGAATTCCATATCTAAAAAAATAAAGGTCCTGGGACTGTATTTATAGGCTTTGGGACCTCTGTTTTCAGATAAGAAAGATCGATTCACTCTTATCTTTAGTTGTAACCACTTTATCACGTTCTTGGATAATATTTTTATCAATTGGAATAAATCTAGACGGTTAACGGTCGAAAAACAGCTTAAATCTGCCAAAAACTATTTTCAGGGCTGCGGACACCCGTGGGTGTCTCGGTCAAGCCTTGGTCGAGACATCTCTTGGTGTCTCGGTCAAGCTTTGGCAGAGACACCGCTTGGTGTCTCGGCCAAACTTTGTCCGAGACACCTATGGGTGTCTCGCTGAGGCCTGGAGCATTGTTCTGCGTGTTTTGTCCGTTTTTGTCGTATCTTCGTCATCCGAACTCGGAATCACGTGATTCAAAATGCATCAGAAAGCTGACGAGGAGATCTACGAGCTTCCATGATTGAATCATATGTGGAGTAAATGAGACACGAGGGGCGCTTCGTCTTTCGTAAGTGACGCGTAGCTCCCGATCCATTCGTGTTTCCATTATTCCGAAGTTCCGTTGCTTTGCATGGTTCGTTGACTCACTTCATGCACTTGTCGTCGTCAAATGAGCTTCTATGACTTGGATAGTGACGTTCATCATCTTCTCTCTGTCTCGAGCTGTGTGCGGGGACCTGTAGGTGATTTTTGACGCCTACAGTGTCATATTCTTTCTTCAAGTAAAAAAGCCATGAATTATTTTTTTTTTCTTTATTAAAAGTCAAGCTTTGAGTTCTAAAGTTATTTTATTGGGTTTTCATAATGACTAGTACTCAATCTCATCATGATGTTAAAAAACCTACATGGATAGAAGAGAATCGTGGATTGAGAATATGACAGATGATGAGTTTTTTTATTGAATTTTATATTATAAAATTCTAAAAAATAACAAAGATAACCTCTTCAAAAGAAATACAACATTTTAAGTGAAAGAAAATGCAATACTACTAAATCCTAATACGAAGAATGCAAGATTTCTAAATCGCGTCTTTCAGTTATTTAGTATTTCCATTATGCTTACTTTCTAACTCTAGGCTTTCTAATATCATGAGGACAATACAACATTTTTTTGAGGTTGGTATCAAAAGGAAGTTGAGCAAAGAACAAAATTTTATCGAATATTAGAAGACAAGCCAATCAAAAGTAATACGATGAAAATCTAATGTTAATCATGTGATTCACAAACTCTTTGATGTTAAACACCATCGGAAGTGTTATTCAAATCAAGAACTTTTGATTACCAAAAAGGAAAAGTAGGAAGTAACTTTACCATGATTGATGGGTCCTCCTAACAAACTCAAATCCCTACCATAGAAATCAAATCAAAAAGAAGAAAATTTTTAAAAATATAACCTATAATCAGAAGTAATAGCTATGCATAATCCAAACAACTGGATAAGAAATAACAGTAAGATGAAGATATAAGATATAGAAATAATAAGAACAAGAAAATAATAAAAAATTAAAATAATTAATTCAATACTTATACACAATGAAGAAAAAGCATTTCCTTTGCTTCATCGAACTTTAGCTAGTAAGCAATCTATAAAATAATTAAACATTCTAAATTTAATTTTTTTTTCAATAGATAAAGGTGGGGGAATTGAAAAGGTGTTGTCATCAATATTTAATAATAGGCTGAGAGATCTCAAGGAGGTTTGGATGTGAAAGAGTGGGGAGAGAAAGAATTGGTAGAAGTTGCAAAGGAAATGGAGTTGATTAAGGTCATGGGTTCAGGATTTTACAAAGAGATGCGAGAAGAGGGAGAGAACTTGGCAAAATTGAGAGAGAGAGAGAAAGAGTGATTGAGAGGAGGGAGCGTACATAAAAGAGTCCAAATGTTAGGAATTTTATTACTTTTTTAAGTAATCATTTAATTTAATTTCTAATAAATAGTTGATTTAAATTATTAAATAAATTTGGTAATTAGCTAATTAGGATTGGGTAAGAATTAAGAAAATTAAAAGGGGCAAAATAGGCATTCAAAAAATCTGACGCTTGTTTTCTCTCTTATAAATATTATAGATTGTATATATAGAATTGGGCTTTAAGAAAGAAATAATGGGCTTTATGGCATATTAGATTATATGGTTGAATCCAATAGATTGGATACTCATTACCCATTACATAATCCCACATATAAAAGCCCTAAATATCGCTCGGTCAAAAGATTAGGGCTATGATTTCGGAGAGCTGGGAGGCCAAAATAAGAAAGATCAACACCCCAAGGCAAGTGCCAGACACATCCAAAATTCTTGGCGTTGTTTTCTTGCCTAATAATTTTCTTTTTAGAATTCTAAATCATGGGTATTGGAGATCTCACTCTCCTCTTGCTTTTAATATAAGTTATGTTTTGAATATATTTATTTTGAATTTTCATGGATCTTGATTAAGGGGAGGATCTCTCTAAGAGGTGGATCTTAATTCACAATCTCTTTCAAGAAGAAGGACCCATTGTTATAAATAGTTAATACTTTTGCAAGATAGAGTTTTTAATCCATGTTTTAAGGTAATTTTCATGTGTTTTGTCTATTATGAGATCTCTGCATACTTATAAATTTTTTTGGATGGAATGAGTAGTTTAGGTAAGACGTTATCCCCATTTTTAGTTTGAATTGTGAGCCCTCAAGCTCTAATGGTGAATACTTGCTATTTTGGTGTAAATTTTGATAGAATAGTTTTCATTTGACAATACGAAGCTTGGGTAGAAGTTGATTTTCTATTCGATTTTGAATTGATGTTGTATTTTGTGACGCCCCTGGGTTCACACAAGGCTGCAGTCCAAGGTAAAACCAAGGATGTCAAACCTACCATGCACCACACTGTGCAATAACATGTTTCACCATCACAATTCTAT
>BQKN01066191.1:318323-350023 GCA_022839385.1 Asparagus kiusianus
TATATATATATATATATATATATATATATATATATATATAAAATAATATAATATGATAACTCACTTTGCTAAATGTGCATCTACCCTCATTCCGATTCAGCTTCTGGGAAAACCTCTAAGAAGTTGTCAAACACTTTCATTGCCCGGCCCAAGCCCAACGCATAGTTAAGGCCCACACAAAGCAAGGGCGCAGATTCAGAATCCCAATCCCAATTCCGAAATAGCAATCAATCTCCACCGCCATCGCCCTTAATTGTTACTCATACATAGATGCGCTCTCACTCCTCTCTCTCTCCCCCCCTTCTTCGGCGCAACCTAGGCGGCTAAGTGTAAGCTTTACTCTCTCTCTCTCTCTCTCTCTAGTTTCTTTATAAAGTTTTTTGCTCTTTCGTGCCCTAGATATTAAAGTTGTCTTTTTTTAACTAATTATTTATCTTGTTCCCCTTCAGATGTTTAGATGCCAAGAATGTTAACGAAATCGGGGAAAACTTGTGATTTTTTTTTTAATAAATCGGGAAGCACAATGTGTTTTTTTATTAATCTCATTTATTGCTAAAAAAATCGCTTTCTGGAACACCTGAACTTCGTGGTGATTATTTTTTCTCTAATGTGATTTTGTTCATACAATCCAATTCACTGGCATGAACTCTTCAATGGTGAACGGTTCAGCTTCGTTCAATAATCCTTTTTTCTTCTTCTTATTTTAAGATATTCAACAAGCTACCTGCAAATGGTGTGGCCCCCTTTTACGACGGGCACACTAACTTGTATTGATGCGTAAAATTAGTTGGTGTATGCGCAAAATGCTAGTACCCTTTTTGTAGCATCTTATGAATGTAACCAATCAGTGTCATTTCTCCGAAAGAAGAACTATTGATGGTTCGAAACTTCACTGTATATCTATAAGACTATAATTAAGGATTAGGCGAGTGTTGGGGACATCACACTTCTTAAATGTTGTAGCTGTTCAAAAGAGTTGTCGATAGAGTCACAAATCACGGTCACATTATTTTGTCGATGTTCTTGTGAAGAAAACGACATTCAATGGAAGTTCACGATTTTGTTTTAAATTTCAGACTAGCAATCAATGTTTGACCATATTTCAAAATTTCAACATTCATTCAGGTCATTGTTAAGTTATTATAATCCTGCTTGGGAATATAAATGCTTAATGTTATCTCAATGTAGCATATGCCTCGCCTTCCTGATTAGAAGAAAATGAGATATGTTTCATGTATATTTTAATTTGTTGGTTGCTATTAGTTTTGTTATGCATTTCCTTATAGAGTGCCATGCTGTCATTTGTGGGTATCGCTGCAATTATTATGTGCTTATATGCGGAGTAAGGATTCTTTGATGTTATGTTCTGTAAGCGGGATTGCGTGTTTGATTAAACATTTTCTCTGATCAACCTAAAGCCCTACAGGTGTGCATGCAGTTTGTTGGGGTTGTTAGAGTTGGGAGGCTTTTTTAATGTGGACATGGCTTCCCCTATCTCCAGCAGTAGTGAGATAAGAAGTATTTCAAGACAGAGTCCCAGGCTTCAGGTTCATGAGCCTAGATCTGGAATTACAGAAAATGGATGTACGAAGTCCCGGTTTGCTGGTGCTGAAAATGTAAGCATACTGGCTGAGCAGGATGAAACTGATTTGTCAAAATTGGGAAAGGTGGATGTAAACAATGATGTAGTGAAGAGTCCTAATAAATCTCCACGCAAGCGAAAGAAAGTTTCTTCTCAGCTGAATGGCAAAAGATATCCGTTAAGGTCTTCATTAGGTACTGGCAGAGTTCTTCGGTCAATGTCAAACACAACAAATAACACCCAACCTGGGCAAGGTAATGCCCCAGTTAATACAGTAAAAAAAGGACGGAAAAAAAGAAAAGGAGTAAAGGGAGCTTCAAATGATGAATTTTCAGTGATCAGGAGACGAGTAAGATACTTGCTGACGCGAATGAACTATGAGCAGAACCTGATTGATGCATATGCTGGTGAAGGGTGGAAAGGCCAAAGGTATGTGCCCGCTGAATTTCATTTAACATTGCACATCTTGTTTACGTTATTTTCATATTTCTTGTTATAAAATTGAACAACACATGTATCTGATTAGTATTTTTGACTTTTCTTGAAGTAATCTTCTGTTCTGCCATGCTAGAACTCTATAGCTTATCTATATGAAGAATTTTATTATGTATTTTAAGTTTATTGTAGAATGGGAACGCTTCTGTACAGTTGAATTGTTCAAATTGTCGTGAAAACTGATTAAGTTAGATAGATACCATTCAACTGGCTGGATGAGGAGTTGGAAACTTTGACATTTAGATGGATTTTGAAGGAGAGATATCTGATTGGCTCATGTTATCGCCCCATATGAATAAATGATCAATTACTTGTATGGGATGTATTAATCATTTGTACTTGGCGGGACTACTTGTAATTCTATGCCAAATCACAAGAAGCTATCTTGTTAGCTTCCTTACCTCTTGGTTCTCTGTTTACTGAACTAGCATATGATGGCCCATGCAGAATTATGGAAATATTATTTAAGAAGCCCAAACTTCTATTTATTGATATGCAACTAGAGTTTACATCAAATTAGGTAATGTATTTAAACCTGTTAGAAATTACTTTAACCTAAAGGTTAATGCATTTGACCCCAAAGTTTAGCGGATAGGTTTGTATAACAAATGCACATTAGAGTAAACATACTTCTATCTTCTCCACCATAAACTATGAAATCAACTCGGAAGGAGGGGGGAAGGTTCCACTAGCACTAACTCATTAAGCTTTTTTTAAAGTTCTAGTGAAGAACTGTCAATTAAACTTACACCCACGCATATTTTATCCATGCCATATATAGTTCCTATAGAAGGAGGAAAGAGATTTTAGTTCTTCATGTTGAACAAACTAGGGACTCAATTATTGAGCCTTGTTGATTTCTATTAGTTATAATACTAGAGAATAGAATATATGATACTTATTCTAAAAATATGTTTAAACATAATCTTAGCATCCATTCACATATCTCTAATAAATCCTTTCCTAATATGCTAATATAAGTCTTTAGCACACTCCCATTCACACGTATATCCCTTCCTAATATATTCCTTAATGCTTCCCTTAAGCTGTAGCATATATATAATGTATGTAAAACTTATTGCAAATAATATGCACACACCCTTTAGTTTGTGATGAGGCTCAAAGGCTCCCGGACTCATCTTTATTACAGGATGTTTAAGATATCCTAATAATATGTGAAGATCTTCTATGGAGATATAATAATTAAATAATTCTCTTCAAGAACTTGCAATCCATGGAGAAACATCAAAGAGAAAATATTATTGATGAAAAAATAATAATTATGTCGGGTTTACAATCATTTACGTGAATAGAAAAACATAATCGATCTCTAGTAGGAATGAAATTCCTAAAAGTAGAAAATATCAAAGCTAGTTAAAAGGCTTCTTATAATAGAGGAAATAAATCAGTCAAATTTGAATCAAAACTGAATATGTTTCCTATCCTAAATGGACTTTCACTGTATTACTAAAAATAAGGGTGCTACTGATGGAATTTTAGAAATATGCTAGTTTATTGGTTTTATCTCGCTGCATTAGGCGATTTCCATATGTTGTATGTCTGATCTTTCTTCTGGATTGCGAGATATTGCATTTTCTTCGTGATCAAGTCAACAATTCATCTTACACCTTGTTTGCGCTTCTAGTAGCCCCCTACTTTTTGTAATTCGTCCACCAAGCGTGAAGCGTCTTCATTAGTCTCCCATGTTTGAAAAGGGCTCGATGTTGAGCTTATATTCATTTGAGCATGTGCTTCCTCCTTAAACACTTTTCTTTCTTTTACGCCGATCAACATCCACTTTGTACTTGGCATTGATTTTCTCTAATTATTCTTTTACTCTTTAGCTGAGAGTTCTTGTTGAATCACTGGCGCAAGGGAGTTTGCACTTTGGATGGAATCTACAGGAGACAAATTATTTGCATACATCTTGTTGTCCACCACTGACAGGGTTTTCTTCTCAGTAGTGTTTGTCTTGGATGACTTTAGTTTATGATTGACATATCTGATCTAGTATTTCTTTTTGATTCTTTTGTGTTCTTCACAACTCCAACAGTTAATCACGAGCAGATAAGGGTTTCTTAGTCTCGCCTCGCCATGATCATAAATAGTGTGAGAACGTAAGACGCTCATGCTGAGGATCTTTTTTATTCTCTTCAAGTTGTCGCTTCACCTTCTCGATCAGATTGACTGTTGACTAAGGTAAAAGTCCATTGTGAAGACATGATCTTGTTTGTAATTAATAGACATGAAACAATCTCTCAACATTTTTTCATCTTCGCCCCGACGCCCATGTTTGAACTGGTTGCTTGTGCGAACAGACTTGATTAATCAATACTTGATCCCACCATGCAGATGCTTTACCCTTAGATTAGTAAGACCCCTCTAATCTTCTTGGATCTTCATATAGTGATGCATTCAAATAATTGTTTTACTTTAACAATCCAATTGAGAAAATCCTCAATGTAGAGTTTCCCATTGAAAGATGATAGATATACATTCAATTTGAATCCTTCGGCATCATAATTATCCTGTCCTCAACTCCTCGGTAGCCACTACGATCACGATCATGTCACAGGCCTTCATAGTTATTGCTACTAATCAATGTTTTAAATAATGACCGATAAACCGATATTATGGTCGATATATCGGTTTTAGGGGCCTTCCTCTATGATAAGTTCGATTCTAAATCGGTTATCGTTTGTGAATGTTATAGTCGATAATGCGACGACAAAGTGTATCGGTCGATATTGTCGGCCTAAAAATCGAAATTATTGGTCTTTAGCTTGAGTTTTAGTTTCGGGCAACATGCACCTATTCAATGCACTTTAAAACTCGACCTAACCCAAGTTTCTACTATTGATTAGTGATTCTAAACATAATTATTTACATTTTGTTATGTTTATATTTTATTAAGTTTGGTTAGATTACATTCTAGAATATTATATTATGTATAACGATTCGGTAATATCACTCCGATAAACACTACTTATCCCCGATATATCCCGATATCTGCTATTCGATAGGGATTTTGACTGTCCGATAAATCTCCGATAATCGATATTTAAAACCTTGCTACTACTGGATTCATCCCTTAGAGTTGGATTTCATCTTTAGCGACCATCACGACCAACGTGATTTCGATCTTATCTGGGATTCAAGTGCCCTAGCATCAACGCAAATTAGTCAATGGAAGCAGCGATGGAAGCTTACACCTCAGCTTTCATGTCTCCCTTAAAAGGCTAAAACTCGGTGATGGTAATAAGAGCTTCGTTTGCCATTGGATAAGAGGAAAACATGCTTCTGATACCAGTTGACGTAGCATAAAAGTTAAATCGAGGAATCCACAAGACTCTTCAAACCCACAAAGAAAATAACCTTTGAATACACGAAGAATAATAAAAAGAAGAATATTATTATCAGAAAATAATGCCTTTAGGGTTTAGAATCTTCTGCTTAAATGGAAAAAAAATAGAGTAAGCTCCCATGGGACTAAAATTATCAGAGATGGAAAATATCAAAAACTACTATAAAAAACTCCCTACAATGAAGGAAACTAATTGGGATAAAATTTAAGATCAAATCGAATTTGTTTTCTCATCTAAACATATTCCTACCTTGTTACTCAAAATAGCAAAACACTAACAAAAAGTTCAATATCTCTTTCAAACCAGAGAGAATTTTGCAAATCTAAGCGTTGCAAACCAACTATCGGTCGGGTTGTTTTGCCCCGTTTTGAAATATACACTATTTTTATATTTCATATGTTTGATTCTGTCTGATTCTAACAAACGGATTGGAAATTCATCCCGTTCTTCATGTGCAAGTCAAATACCCTTCCCGGGCCCCCATGTGGGCTTTTGGCAATCCAACTCTTCATGAGCCTTCTGCAACGCGTTTACTTTAGGGGTGATAAAAGTTGATGTTCCATCATCAAATTCTAACCAGGGAGGATTTGTCTCCAAATCTTGCCAAAAGGACCCATGTCTATCTGTGCATGCTTGCATGCAGCTGGCGGGGTTTGGATGTGAAATTTAATTGATACCAGTTGTGATATCTTGTAAAGTCGCGATATCCTATCTTACATTTAGTCTAGATCAAAAGCCTTTCATTTAAACCTATAACTTCTTTCAAACCTCATAGCTGAATCACTGAACATACAAACTCTTTTGCAAATCGACCTGAATGCTAAAAAGACCTTTTCCTCAGGCTGAACTCCTGATGACCTAAAAAAATCCCTAGCCGATCCTATTGTCCTTCTACTTTGTGTGTGTGTCTTGCACTGCTCTTATAGCCTAAGATCATATCATGTTGGCTTTTATGCCATGTTCCTTACTTCAGAGTTTTCAGGATTCGTTCATGGTATCCTGAGGTGTATTTAGGTTAATTTACCTGATTGCACTAGGGTATACACAGATTTAGATTCCTTCACTGTGTCGGGTAGATTAGAAGTTCCAGTTGCATCTAATACACTTGTGTGTTTGTTCATTGCGTTGCATCTTAGCTTCTATAGTTTATTGGTTCATTGTATTGGTATAGAGCCTATGCTAGAGTGCATGCTACAAACTAGACTGACTATAAGTTTGAAGACCTGTTGAAACGAATAAGCCAGCATGCACATGTAATTGAAGCTAGGTTTGAAGCAATGGAAGTGTGATTCCTACAAGAATAGCTTTTCTAGTGATCATAATGCATAATGTCAAGGACAGAAATAATCATCATGAACAATGCTATCTAAGGTACCAACAATCCAAAATTGGGAAAGTAGGATGTGAGGAGAGATGATACACCTGCTTTTAGGGGTGACCTGCTAGGGTAGTAGCGATACATACGTTTGCCTTTTTTTATTGAATAACAAACTAAGGATGAATCTGTGATATGTATTTTTTACAGTTTCATCTATACTATTTAGACTTATACATGTTAAGGTTCCACCATATTTTGGAGCAATATAATGTTGTCAACATTTAGATTTTCAATATGGAAGGTTTTGATTTTTCAAAACCTTGTCCTTGCTGGAGGTAGCAGTAATCCATAATTTTGGATGAGGAGTTAGTCAAAAGTTTCTCAAGTATCCATGATCTTTTACTTCTGTAGAATAATAGCAGAATGAAGATGTACCTATGCTTTGTTCTTGCTTACAGTTCCATCTATTCTAGTCACAGTTGTATCATGCTAAATTTCCTCTATATTTTGAACCATGATAATGTTTTCAATGTTTAAAATTTTATTCTAGAAGGTTTCAGATTTTCAAAATATTTGCCTTGCATATCACCTGTTGAAGTTTGTATTTATTTATGCTATGCAGCTGGCACAGGCTGCATAGTCAACTTGTACACCCAAGATGCTTACTAGGATGATGACATGGCTAATCTATGACATTCTATCTATAGATATTCTTGTATTCTTCTATAAGTAAATAGTTTGGGAGAATGTCCTAGAAAGTCAAACATATTACTTGTAGATAGAAGACATTTATTAGGAAATCCTAGAATTTGGAAGAAGTCATTAATAGATGTAAGTTATTTACATCCATTAATTTATGGAACTCTTTCGATGTAAAATAGCAATGTAACATGATCTTTCTTGAATTATTCTCTTGCGTCTTCTTGGAGTGAAGGCTGACTTAGCCACTTTAGTGGGGGAACGTGAGCTGAGCCGAGTGCTGCACGAGTTGATTAGGTTAAGTTCATTGATTGGTTCATTGATTTGTTATCTCTTGACACAATTAAGTTGTTTGTCACCTAACCAACTATGACATTCCCACCAGCAAGAATTTCTGAATATTTGATTACCTTATAAGTTTATAACATATGATCTCATAGCCCTTGTACATTTTGACGCGCTAATAATTTTTTGATTAGCATCATTATGATTAGCATTTTATGTCCTTTTATGATATCTCAAGAGAGAAAAAAACAATATCGTGCTAATGTTATTGGTATTTATTGAAATTAGTTTTCAATTCAGCATGAGATGTTTTATAGTTGCTTGATAAAAATAAGAAGATGCTTCACACATATTATAATTGTTCGCTGTATCTTTCTCTTTAAGTTTTCTATTATCGATATGTGTGTGTGTGTGCTCACTTCGAAAGTTATTTGGTAGTGAAATTTCTTTGTCTACATCTCTACCTGAATATTTGGATCTATTACTTGCATGTTCTGCTTTTCTTTTACTTATATTACTGTTTTGAATCTTTCAGTGCAGAGAAATTAAAACCTGAGAAGGAGCTTGAAAGAGCAAAATCTGAAATTTTGCGTTGTAAATTTAAAATACGGGAACTATTTCGACACCTTGTTTCTTTATCTTCTGAGGGAAAGTTCGAGGAATCTTTATTCGATTCAGAAGGGCAAATTGATAGTGAAGATGTACGTAACTCCTTGACCAAAGCAAAATAAAGTGAAATATATTTGTATCATCATCCTTTTCTAGTAAGAGCTCTTAAAACTATTTCGGTGTGACTTATTTTACAAATTTTTCCCGCATATGTCAGATATTTTGCGCTAAATGTGCTTCAAAGGACGTGTCTCTTGATAATGATATCATACTTTGTGATGGCATATGCGATAGAGGCTTCCATCAGAAGTGTTTGAATCCTCCTCTGTTGAGTGAAGATAGTAAAATCAAGCTTCTAAATTCTATGTTGGTTTTGATGTTTTAGATAGAAGTTGGCAGCAGTCAGATATTTGACTGCACTAACTATCTGATTGCTTTTTTCAGTTCCTCTTGGGGATGAAGGGTGGTTATGTCCAGCCTGTGATTGCAAGGTAGACTGTATTGAATTACTGAATGAATTTCAAGGAAGTAATATATCTATTAAGGACACATGGGAGGTAAGTAATAAATGGTAGAATTTTTTTCTTGTAGATTTCCTTGTTTTGAGTGCTTAGTTTTTTCTTGCCGTTTGAATGTGCTAAACCCCACTGGCGGCATTAAGCAATCCCCAGCTGAAAGCTTTCCTTATTTATTTTCAGAAAGTTTTTCCCGAGGCAGTTGCTATCACTAATGGAGATAAGCAGCATGATGACATGCCATCGGATGATTCAGAGGATTATGATTATGATCCTGATGGTCCAGAAGCTGATGTAAATGATAACAAGGGGGAATCAGGTCCTGGAGAATCAGAGTCTGAAGAATCAGAGTCTGGAGAATCTGAATCTGAAGGCTCGGATTTTAGTGCTGCCTCTGAGGATTCAGATGCGCCAAACAGTAATAATAAAAATGAAAATTTTGGATTACCTTCTTCAGATGATTCAGAAGATGATGATTTTGACCCTGATGCTCCAGATGCCAGTAAAAACATCTCAAAAGATTCGAGTTCAGATGAATCAGACTTTACGTCAGATTCCGACGAGTTCTGTAATGAACTTAGTAAAAATTTAGGTATTAATGAAGATTCTGCAACCTCTTTGTCAAATCTGAAGCCTCTTGCCCAATCTGGTGAAGGAACATACTCTGGAAATATGGATAGTTCTGAGCTTCTTTCTCCATCGGAACCAGTCTTGGGCCAAGAAAATGAGGTCCCATCAGGAAAAAGGCAGCTTGAAAGATTAGATTACAAAAAGTTGTATGATGTAAGCTTTTCTTCCTTAGAAATAGTATATAATATCAATACATTCATCATCATGCACATGCCAACAGAAATTCTTTCTGACGCTCATCTTGATTTTTCATAATTATTTTCTTTGATGCTAATCAGCACTTGAGCATATTTTAAAGTTAATGTTACATGTGTTGTTGGTTAGTTCATTAACGGAAGGATAACTATTGGCATTGACCTGACAGGGCTGTTTTTATGAAATGTTTAGGCATTCTTGCTTTACTCAAAATTATTTTTCTTGTGAATTCAGACCTGTCTAACCTTTCCTTAAAAGCTTCTACCAATGTTCACGACCCTCTTTCTATTCCTTTAGTACCAATGTTACAGAAGGCGCTAGACGGACTAGGCGTTTGAGCCAGCGCCTAGCTCTAGACGCCTAAGTGTATGACTATTTTTAAAATTATTTAATTATAATAATTGATAAAAATATGTATTAAATTCATATAACTTTGCTCAAAAAAAGATAGCAATTTTAGATCCACAATAGACCATGCATACTTAAATACTAAATAACCAAAATAATAACTAACAAGACTATAGAAAGCACTAGGAGGTCTAGGCATTGGACCCGACACCTAGAGCCTAGGAGGTTTTTTTTTATTTTTTAATTATAATAATTGATAGTAAATGTCAATGTTATGGAAAGCTTAGGTGTTGGATTGATGTCTAAGCGGAGTTCTTTTTTCACTTAAGTTGTGGTTGAGGAGGTTTTGCTGAAGGTCCGAAGGAGCTAGTGGAGGTGTTCATATTTGGATGTTAAAGGAGTTTGAAGGAGGTTGGATGACGTGGAGGTTGTAACACAGAAAATCACGATTAGTGCCTAAGGGTTGTAGTTCATGTAAGCAGACAATGTGTCCCTAAACACTCCCAAAACCTAGATGAGCAGCCTAGATACGGCCCAGGCACTAGGCACTAGTTAGGTGGCCTAGGCCTATGCGTGGACACCTAAACACTCCCAAATCGTTATATTCCTTATTTCCTGTTTATGTTAGTTGCTGAGATCTCGCTTACCACATATACGTGGTTGCATTTGTTCGCATCAGGTGAGCTGAGTAAAGGTAAGGCACCTATGGAACCACTAGCTTCTTAGGATATTTGAGAGAATATTTCGTTAGGTGTTCATAGTATAATATTTTGTAAAACAATTTTGGCTGAAGTTGTGATTTTGTCAGACTTGAGCAGTTAGGTGTTCATAGTATAATATTTTGTAAAACAATTTTGGCTGAAGTTGTGATTTTGTCAGATTTGAGCAGTTGATAACGTAGGTTGTGAATTCCCACGATTCTGCACTGCAGTAAAATTCTTTTTCTGAACTTGTGCTGTCAACTAGATATTTTGGACTGATTAAGTACTCTTTTGATAATATTTTTGTGGATATTACCGTAGGATTAAGGTTGAGGTGTGGGATATTTATTATACATGCAACCTTGGCTGTATGGATGGTCATGTTGAAATTTTTAGTCAAACCTTTGTATATCTTTTAAGCATCAGGAAATTCTGAGTCACGCCCAATCTAGTGCAATCTGACCCCTATAGTGAAGTGTCTTGGTCGGGGCATTACAGAAGATATATTTATCTTTGTTATTTATGTCTTGGACAAAATACTGTGTGTTGAAAGGGATATATGATAATTCAGCTATTGAAGCACTATAATCATCACTTGTGGAGAACTAAACATGTGAATGAATGTAGGGTGTCTATTACATATGCATTTTATAGGAGATGGTGCTAAAATATGCAGTATGGACTCTAAATACTGTTATTGTACAGTATGACTTATGTTTATGGGTGCAAGTTGAACTTGTGTGCAACCTTCAAATTTTAAATTTATAGCTATTCCAATTATGCTTTTGCTAGTTTCATGGTGATGCTTAGTTGCTGATATGACTTGTTGAGATTTGAGCAACTTGATGAACTGTTTATTACATTGGTCAATTTGTCATGTAGCTAATATAATGTCCTGACCAAAAGGTTTTTGTTTGATACAGACATATCTGATCCAGAGGCACTCAGATAGCCAGATGTTATTTAAACCACAAGTAGCGCCTCTAGGTTTATGATTTGCAATGTTCTGGTTTAACAATTTCTCTAAATGCATAGCAGCTTATGACTCATCATGTTATTCTGTAATATATATGTGCACTGCACCATCGGAGAATACAAGTTTTGATTTACTTCATAGTTCATAGAGAAATTAAGGATTTTCTGAAAGCTTAAATTGTTTCAAACAAAATCTGGACGAAGCTCTTTTAAGACGTTGCATTATCCTTTAGTAGTTATCTGAAGGAGGTTTTGGAATTTTTTTTTATAATATTAATCAATAATAAAATTTAACTTCTGGTGTGTTATCTCCTATGAGAGTGATTACTGAATTTGATCTTTTGCTTATTCGGCACTTGAAAGAATGAGTTGGTTTTTTTGAAGATCACTTTCACTCGTTTTCATCGGAAGCCTTTTAGTTTTATTTTAGCGCCATTGATGTGCTTTAGCAGAAATAAAGAAAAAAGGGTCTGTATCTGGTCTGCCTGGGCAGAACATGTGACATATTAGAACTTTCGTGTGAACTACATCTTTGAGACAATGTCAGCTCTATTTGGTCCAATTATCGATGCATGCCTAACTTCCATTTTGACCCCTTTGACATAAAGGGTAACACCATCGAAGCAATCTTCATGCAACTTCTCTCTGGTGTTCTAATATAATGTTTGCCTGTGCATATGCGCAATGGAGCACCTGCACCATGTACCTATTTGCGCACTCCTTTATTTTATTTCATTATTTTCATTTTCTCACTCTTCTTAGGGAACCATCTGCATGATGTAATTATTTGCAGATTCCTTTATTTATTTTCATCTTAATGTTCATGTGCTCGCCCTCTCTTTTGAGGAGATGGATTCACCAAACTTATTATTTGGGTCATTTGTTGAAACTAAACCTATGCATATTCATGGACTTCATCTCTCATGCTTCTCAGACTCACTGGATTTCAAGTTTGTGTATACAACTCTAGGCAATTGTACTTCTTTGTCCGTTTTGACATATAACATTGTTTACCTTGTAGGAAGCATATGGGAAATCTTCAGATTCAAGCAGTGATGAAGAATGGTCTGACTCATCCAACATGAATACGTCAAACAATAGGAAGAAGTATGCCAGTAGAAAAGAATCCGATGGATTGTTAAAGATGAATATGCGTACTTCTAAGAACTGCAAAAAGTCCAACAATGTTGCGGGCATGAGTGCAGAGGCTGTTGCAATTAAGAAATCAGGTGTAGAAACTCCACAGGTTTCTCAAGGTCATGAAACTACTCCCCAAAAAACACATCAAGCACTGGACACTCTGGAGCATGAAGTAGCTGAGCAGAAACATGGTCGTCATTCTGATTCTAACGCGAACAAGTCTTCTGCATCTTCAAATAGAAGGCTTGGTGAAGTAGCCACACAGGTACTATACGAGATAAAGTTTATTTTGTGCTTTTTCTTCATCATCAGGGTCTTGATCGTCATCATCTCTTAAGCCTGTCCTTGTTTAGTTGAGCTTGGTATGAGCATGATTGAATCCAGAAATCTCTATGAAATTTTGACCGAGTTTTTATGCCCCACCGTATATGTGACCTGCCCTCTAAGTTGGTACGAAGTTCTTGCCGAAGGGAATTCTAAGCAAGAATGGGCCTTATCATAGAAACCTATTTGGTTGTTGAAATCAGGTAATGGTACTCCACAGTTTTCTCAGGGTCATGAAACTACTTCCCGGAAAACACATCACCGAAAAACACATCAAGCCGTGGCCGCTAGTGCTCTGTAGGTGAAGTAGCTGAGCAGAAAGTTAGAAACATGATCGTCAGTATCCTGATAGTTTATTTTTAGTTGGAATCTGGATCTATCAAGAGGCTTGTTGCAATTAGGAATAGCACTAGTTTTTAGGGAAAAGGCAGGCATCGTGTCAGCATCTGCCATCTGGTTTGGATGTGGATGTCCATTAAGGATTGGTGAGAATAAACAAGAAGTGGGAGGTGGTCAAAGGGAAAACAATGATGTGTAGATCGCTTAAAGTGTGCCATACCTTGTATGAAACTATTGTAAGGCCCCATTAAGCACACTAATGGATGTTTGATTAAAGTGTGTCATAAGTGGTAGTTGGTAGGTAGGACGGGAGGGAAATGAGGGGATGTTTGGTTAAAGGTTGAGCTTTGTAGACATTTGCGGCTTAATGCTCATTTTATTGATCCCATTGCGGGCATTGGTGGATCTAGAAATATTTTCTTACGAGGCAAACATAAAATTTCTATTTATTCAAAATTTTAAATATAGTATTATATAACAACATTTTTGATAAATACGCTAAATTCCTAATTTAAATGGGCTAACATTAGTATAGAGTGCAATTATTCTTAATTATGGTGCAAATTATAAAAATTGAAGGGTCTAGAATGCAATTTCTCATAACCTTAGGGGTGCAACCGCCTCCCGAAGGATACAAGTAGATCTGCCCTTGCATGCAGGCGTTACCAACTTCCTTAGATGCTTGCTTAGGTAGAAGCACCTAGGCTTCTTTGAGGATGCTTAAGCAAGTGTAGGTCACTTAAAAGTGTGTGACACCTTATATAAAACTATTATAGGCCCACCAAAGTACAATAATGAGTGAAGATAGCAAGTTGCATCCGAAATTCTAAATCCAATTCATAGAGGATAGGGTGTTTCTTCACAAAAGAAATCATTTCCCTCTTCTCTTTATCTCCCAAGCCTTGCCTCTCTTCTTTGTCAAACTAAGACACTGCTCTCAAGTCCTAAGCGTTGGCGAGACGCTTCCAACCATTGTTGAATTTCATAAATAAAAAGTTATTTTTTATTTGTTTTTTTCATAGTTTAAAAAAAATATTTGACTTGTGTAGATTGTTAAAGTGTATTTGGATTTCTGGAAAGTAGGAAGTTGATGGCACCAACTAGGATTTCGGCTATATTGATAAAGATTTTACAGACATCAGTCACTCATTTGTTTAAGTCATTATCTTAAGAGTATTGTTATGTCATGAAAGCATAGGAGATGTTCTTTAGTTATGATGCTGACGAAGTCCATTTTGAATCGATCTAAGTTGGGTCCAAATACCATTGTTACAAATTCATTAGAGGGAGAGAGGGAGGGAGGGAGAGAGAGAGAGAGATCTTTCTAGCATTGAATGACAAGAAGTCTTTCCCAAATACTGATAGGATCATTCCTGAGAACTCTTCTAGTATTTGCCTTCTTGCCTTCTTGCTAAAAGGAAGTGAGAAAGAAGCTATAGTCATATTGCTTGTTAAAACCTTGTTTGTTGGCATGGATACATCAGTAGGTTGAAGCAATGATGGGAAGTGGTGATGGGAGGGGCACTACAAGGGAATGAAGCTTATTCTACGAGTCTCTAGGATCCATGCTAAGGTCTCTTGGAGGGATGTGGAGAGAAGGGAGAGGACAAAAAGGGAGATGCAATATAGCTTTCTTCATGCCGTATACATCATTGTAGTTAAGAACTCTCTTTATCGTCTTAAATTAACTCTAATAATAATAAATTAGTATCAAATTGGATGGGAGAAAATGTCAAATCAGATGTATTGTGTATGCTTTCGGTATATATCCTATAACATAACATATCATATCGATATATGGATCTATGTGGAAGCATCAAGTGTTCAAGCATACAACTATGTATAATATTTATATATGTACATATGTATGTACGTATGTGTGTGTGCCTGTATTTATATGTATGTATGTGTAGGTTAAGGATTGCTAGGGATAGTCGCGTAAAGCGACTGCCCAAAGTCACTCATACACAAATTGCTAGGTGCCCTAATTTTTTCTCTTGTAACAAGAAAGAGTAAATTTTATGTCCTTGCCCCTAATTTTGACATATATTACCGACCACATATGCAACTTTCCATACAAGGTTATTTGCACTTACATATCTCGAAGTTTATCATATTGTTACATTTGGTATCCTCTTGTTTTTATTTGCCAAAGAGTACACACCACAAAGTTAAATACAATTTAACTTTCATATCCTCCAATGTTAATTTGCACTTGAATATCCTAAATTTTACTCCAATTTTAATTGTGATACCCCAAAAATATTTCCCCATAAGAAATACCTCAAAATGCACATCGTTTTGAACTTTGAAGCCCCAACATTTCTTTTGCCAAAAAATACCCCAAGTTCAAAAAACTCAAAACTTTGATACGTTAGACTTTAGTAAGAGAACATTAATATCCCAAACTTTAATAAAAATTTAACAAAAAATTAAGGATACCAAAGTTAATTTTTTTAATAAATGTTGAATTTTAAGGTATTTTTCTGGGCAAAACAAAATCTATTAGGTATCAAAGTTAATTTTTTGAAATTTAGGGTATTTTTGGTAGAAAAACTTTGGGGTATCAAAGTTAAAAATAAGATAAACTTTAGGGTAGTTTAGTGCAAATAAATGTATATAATAGAATATGCTAATTTTTACATAACCCCTAGAACTCTCGGGGTCATTTAACGTTATACCCTTGAACTTTGTTTATCTCACATAAGCCTCTTAAACTTTGGTGTCTTACAAAACCTCCCTCGGCTTTAACCTTTTCTTGTTGGACCCCCTCCTTGTAATTTGCTAATAACTAAAATGTACTCCAGCAGAAAAGCTTAAATTTTTATCACATGTTACGTACCCCCTTTCCTAAATTTATGATTTCTTCATTAAGGAAATTTTATTTATTTGCAAATTATATTTCGTGAGTCTAGTGAGAATAGTTCAAAGTTTAGAGGGATTATGAGAAACTTTAAAGTTCATGGGGGATTATGTGAAATAATCAATGTTTAGAGGGTTATGTGAAAAATTCCACAAAGTTGAAGGGGTTTTTAGTGAAGTTAACCCAAAAAATAATAAGAAAGGCGTAAGTGTGGCTATATGTTAGCAACTTTTATAAACACTTAGCAACTTATCCAGACCCATCTCTTGGAAGAAAATCGGAACACGTGCCATCTCAAGGTAGCGGGTGGCTTTTGGCAGTCGCTTTGCGCCACTGCCCCTAGCAACCCTCTGTGTAGGTATGCATATATTATAATAGTGTGCGTGCGTGTATATACATATATGTATATGTAAGGGTGTATTTATCACAAAAGCAAGATCAAGTTTAAAGCATAGAGCAATCAATCAGAGCCATTACCAAGAAGAAATTGTAAACGACATTAAATGTGAAACAACTATAAAAATAATTATAAATAAATAGTAACAAAATAGTGCCAACTCAATGACCATAAGGCCATTGATATACAATGTCATTCATTTAATCTTATGTTTTCAATCATAGCAAGAAAATATATATAAAGACAGTCAGATATATTTTATGACTGCCTAGCCAAGTTGATAGATTTTATCACGTTCAAAAATAACTAAATGAAACAATTCCCTTACCAAGCAGTCAATCACTATTGTCGTCTCAAGTGCATCTCAATCTTTCTTGCTTCCACAGACTTCTCTACCTCTGTCTTATTTTCCTTCTCCATTATTTATTGCAATTACATCACAATTGTGAGTTCCTGTAAGTAATTGCTAAAAAATTCATTAGATATCCGTCCAAGTGACTACATACTAGATAATTATTGAGAAAATAATAAGTAATATGAGTACATATGCTTTTTAATCTTCTTTGCAACATACTTTATTTTTTCTTCCAATTTGAAACGCTAATACCCATGTGTTCAAGCATAATCTTCTGGTATACAAGGGCTATATTTCTTCGTAAGGCCCAATACTCAACTTGGTTTTTATTATCACACTATTTATCAAGTAGTCCATAAGGAAATATGAAGTATGAATAGTCAGTAAGTTAATAATATTCACAACTATTGAATAACGATCTTTGCCTTCTCTATTTTCTCTTCATGGTATCAGAGTCTTCTTGATTTTAGAGAGACCTCTTTTTTTTCCTCGACCTCGGGGTCGCCAATGGGTTTTACTGCCTCTATACTTCCGCTTAGCGGCTACGACAACACGTTCTGCAGCTTTAATAACATCATTAATTTCTGCATCATTTATTTACTAAGTCTTTATTGAACCTTAACAAAAAAGCCCTACCCCTGAAAAACTCTAATTTTAAAAGTAAAAAACACCACTGTTTATTGATGGACAGTAACCCGCTTGTAGAGTTCATTGTGAGCATTTTATGTCCTCGTTCGATGGTTGGATGCAAAAATACACAGCTGATTCTGACATTGTCATTACTAGCTGACCCACGTGGGGTTTTTTCGAGCTGATCCGCCTAGAATTTTTTTTACTGGTTGATCCACCTAAGGTTTCTTTCTATTGGCTAACTTTCCTAGGGTTTCTCTTTACTGGCTAACCTATCTAGGATTTTTACCGGCTGACACGCTTAGGGTTTCTCTCTAGTGGCTAACTCGTTTAGGGTATCTACTGGCTGTGACTACAACTTTTGAATTGTTGACATCTTCAAATATTCCAGACAAAGATGAAATTACGAAGCTCTTGCAACTAGCTGTTTTGTTTTCATTTGTAAAAAACTACATATATAGTATATATGCTCTAGCTTGAAGGGAAGTATTAGATATTATTGGTATTTAGATTTAGGATATATTATGAGATGTGGTTGGATGTTTATCTAATACCTATTTTGTAATATCCTGCTATAATCTCTATTTAAGAGTAGGGTTAGATGAATAACAATATTTGCCTTCTCCATTTTCTCTACAATGTTCATTGGCTTAATTAATTGGCTTAAGATTTAGGTGTCATTTTAACTGACTTAATTAAAACCTAATACCTGTTGTTGGATTTGTCTAAGTGGTATATTACATAGGGACTATGTTACCCGGACACCTTATTTTGGGTGCAGTATCCATGTTGGACATGTGTCAAGCACGGATTTTCCTTGGACACACCATTTTTACTTATGGTTCAAAGCAAACCCTAATTTTACCATTATTTATAACCCTAAACTTTGGTATATTGAGCTCAAAACCAATAGGTTTTTTAAACTCGAAAATTGAAACCTATCACTTAAATATTTGAAAAAAACACATTGTATCCCATGCGATCAAAACTAAACTTTTGTTGTTAAACTTTAGTTCTTATTTAGATTTAACGTAATTCTTAATTGCTATAGATAGTGGAAGAAACTTACAAATGTTATAAGTATTTTAATTCAATATTTAATCTAATGTGTGTGTATATATATTTGTGTACCTATATCCAATCTTTTACAAATTTTTCTTGTCTTGTGTCCGTATCTAAGTACGTGTTCACACCTGCACCTGTATCCATGCAACCTAGCTTAGAGATAACCATGATTTGCAATTAAGTTCTAATTAAGTCAATTAAGATGGCACCTAAACCTTAAGGCATTACACCCTAAACATGCATGTTTTACGTGTCACCTAAATCTTGAGTATGCATGATACACGTCTTCAGCAATCCCATTCTCTCTCTCTCTCTCTCCTCCTTGCTTTGATGGCCAGCAGGCTTTAAGGGGAAACCTCCATCAAATTCCCACCAAAATTTATGGAAAAATAGTCCTTTCGGTTGGGTACTTGATCAGCAAGTTTAGAAAAAGATTTAAAGGAAAAACAATTATTGTAAGGTATGCAGTTTATTTTCCTTAAACACTTTTCCCTCACAATTTATTTTCTTAGCATTTTAACCTCTTACGAGTTAGAAATGATCATGTGTTAGAGAACAACAATGAAGATTTTATCTCAAATTCTTAGGGTTTGACCACACAAATCCTATTCTTCAATTCACAATTTTGAGATAAAAATTTCTTGGGTTTTGTGTTCTTCAATCCTAGAAATTTAAAACAAAAGTATAATTGAAGCGTGTGCATTTTACAAACTTATAATCCTTACGTATAAAGGGAAAATAAAAGCATGAGGCAAGGTAATATCTTTTTGACCCTAAACAATGAAGAAGTGCTTGCTGTGTAGAAATAGGAGAAATTTTTGTTGTCATACTTATATTTTGTATATGATAATATGAGCCAGACAGTAATAGGTTTCACTGTAGATGGAAGCAGACGTTGGAAAACTGGCATTGACATGTATGCATTAGAGACAAGCAAAAACATAAATGAAAAGAAACCTAGTGATTTCTTGATGGATCTCTTGATTGAAGGAAGATGGTCACAATTAGATTCTTTTTTTTTAATCTAACATTTTCTGCAACGATTTGGATCTTGTTTGGTTTATATGTAGAACAAAACACAACCATGGATCCAAACAAAATCTAAGTAGCAGGATTAATTTGCGAGCAGCATGATGACAACCTGGTCAGTGAAAGTTCGCTCTTTTTATTAGGTGGTAGTAGGTCTTCATTTCTATTCACTATTTTTATTTGGTGGTAGATAGGGCATCATGTTTATTCACTCTTTTTCTTAGGTGGCAGATAGGGCTTCATATATACTTAAATATGTGCATAAATATACTTATGTGTTCACAAGTCTGTTCATACACCAACTCATTCATCGATGACAGACATATTTGATATTTATACATTAATGCAGAAACTTTATGAATGTTTTCAAGAAAACCAGTACCCTACTCGACAGAAGAAAGAAAGTCTTTCAGAGGAACTTGGTCTCACATATAGACAGGTCTGATCTTACTCTTCCTGCAGCTAAATAATATTTGCCTACTAACTTCTTGTTTTTCTATTTACTTACAGGTAGATAAATGGTTTACAAATTCTCGTCACAGCTTTCGTGTTTCTTCCAAGGATGCGCCTCCCAATGGTGAGGCCTCCTTGCCAGATAAAGATAGTACTGCAATAAGTAGAAATATTAGTGACATTACCAAGACCGATGAAAGTACTGGTCAGACCTCTACAAGCGAAAGGGTTAAGAGGAAAAAATCAGAAGAGGCTAAACAAATAAAGGTTGGAGCTGAACATGTCAATGAAGGCAACACGACTTTCATCGGTCAGAGCTCTACGAGCAAAGGGTTCAAGAGGAAAAATTCAGAAGAGGCTAAACAAATAAAGGTAGGGGCTGAACATGGCAAGGAGCATGAAGGTAACATGAGTGAAGCGGATAAGGATAGGCAGAAGGCTATAGCTCGCGAATTGAGGAAGATGAAACAAAAGCGATAGGCCGAGAGTTGTTCAGCAGTTTTAACTTTTTCCAAGAGTTAAGGATGAAGAGGAACAGAGTTGACTAGTCCTATGTTCACTGTAGACCTAGAGAACTTGTTTTTGTTGTTTACAAATGCATTTTTTTCCCTTGACAATTTGTAGCATTTGGAGCTCCCTATAACTGTTCTCTTAATAGAAATGTTATTTGATCGTTGACCCCCATTATTTGGCAGTTACCCAACAGTATGCTTGTCTTGTGCAAAGTTTCTTTGAGTTGGTATTGAAAATACCCTGGAGGGGGGTGAATAGGGTAATATGTTAATCTAATCCGATTTTATGCCAATTTAAAACTTAATAACAATTATATCCTAGCAAGTGATGTATGTGAGTTATGTATGAAAGAATATGAAATTAAACTAAGAGTGATAAACAAAGAGCACAATATGCGATATAAGATGAACACAAGAATAAATGCGTTAATGACAAACACAAACACACAATATGATTATGGAGTCCGGTCTTTCCGACCTACGTCTCCGCTTCCCACTCCCACGGAGAATCCATTATCATAATGGGTTTTCGACGTTTACCCAAAAATGTTTACAACTCCACACAATTTTGGTTTTCTAGCTCACCGAAAACTTTCACAATTCACTCTTGCAATCACACTTTACACCCTCCAAGTGTTGGTCTTCAGCCCGTGTCGTCTTCCTCAAGTGCTCGGGTTTACAACCTCTCTCTAGGGGTATATATAGGGTAGAAGAAACCAATTCAAGAAATCACCAAAAACACCTTAAAACATTAAAATAATCAAAAACAGAAAATTAGTCGTTACTGTGCAACGGCTAGTTCATAAGTCGATTTATGTCTTATGAGTCGACTTGTTTCAATTGTAAGTCGACTCAGCATACAAAAACAACAAACAAGAAAACAGAACGTAAGTCGACTTAACAGAGATTACAAGTCGACTTATAGCAAGTTGACTTACATGATATATGAGTCGACTTAGCAGAAAGATTTTGCATTTTTCAGAGCAGATCATAAGTCGACTTATCAGTGCTTATAAGTCAACTCATGAACGTGCACATGCACTGTTCATATATGAAATCTGATTTTTAAAGTGCCTTAAAAATAGCAAATAAGTTCTAAAAAATGTAAAACTTTGAAAAATAATTATAAACATGAAAATGAACATGTTACAAAAAGAAATTTTCAAATTGCATCTCCCAATTGCGAAAACTCTTCATTTTGCAAAATAGTCCAAAAACATGAAAACTTAACAACACATGTTTTTGACAAACAAAATTGCATATTCATTTTGAATGGATTAAAAAACATAGGAAAATATATAAAATGATGTAATTTAGTCTTTAATCCATAAACACATATTTTTGTAAATAAACATGATTTCATTGATTTTAAACTTGTTGATTAATGAAATCATCTTAAGCACATATAAACATGAAAATATATTTATATACGTGTATTGAGTTTTCATGTATATGTGGCTAAACACATTGTTTATCAAAACCAAAAATGATAAATATGAAACATGTATGTATGTATATATATAAGTAAATTTGTTTCATATTCAAACTTGAAAACTATAAAACCAAAACGTATATGTGTGTATAAGATTGAGCTCTAATTATTAACACACAAGTATAAACCCTAAACTATAAAAAATATACCCAAGCAATCTTGATCTTCTAAGCTCTTCTTAGTTGCGGATGAAGCTTGATCTTGAATTTGATTTTGAATTGCAAATGGCTTCATTCCGATATTTCGTCAACCTCCATTAAATGTCATCGTTAAGGCGCAATTCATCCAACACCCAACAAGGATATTTGTGTAGATTACCTAACAAAACAAATGCAAGCACTCGATGCACAATGTTAGGAATTGTTTGCAATCATCAAAACAAGATTAGGGAGTAGGCTCATAACCATGAGGATAACAATCTCTCCCTTTTTGATGATGACAAACAATCTACACAAAGAGTATATAAAATATGCATGAACCATTATGAATATGTAAAAGTAAAATCTTCATGCATAAACCAAAGTAAGATATACTCACAATAGACTTGTTTCTCCCACTTTGTCAACATCAAAATGGGGAAAACAAATAAGAATGAAGAGAGCGAAAGCTCCCCTTTAAAATAAGCATAGGTGAGTATAAAACAAATATAGAGAAGAAAGCTTCCCCTATCAAAATGCCACAAAGAAAATATGTATTGAAAAAGGCTAAGGCAAACATGTGAGTAAGCATAAAAACATGTTAATCATAACTCACATATAAAGAGACCAAGTAAACACTTATATATGTATCATTAAGAGAAAATGTCACAAGGGTCTAAAACATAAAAAAAATTCAAAAATCAAAATCAAAAATCAAAAATCAAATGATTTATCAATGAATCCAAAATTTTATAAATTCTCAAAACATAAGTTATGATTGATTGAGAACACATACATATTTATTATTAGAAAATGATGTCTCAATATATAAACATAAAAACAATATATAGATTTATGAAATCAAAAGAGTGAAAAAACATGAGAATCATGAAAAAATATTTTCAATTGAAAACAAATCATAAGAGCCATGGGAATCATGATAAACATGAAATTTCAAATGAAAATCAAATCAATCAAATGAAATCATAAATCAAAATCTAAGCCAATAAAAATGAAAACAAAAGTAAATTTATATGTCAATACTTTTAAGTCAATGCTTTTGTTTACATATTCAAACATTTCAAAACACGTTTTCCAAAAACAAGAAATGAAAAACAAAAATACTAAAAATATGTTTTGAAATCAAATATGCTTTGGTACCCAATTACTCTTGGTACCAAAAAGTCTAGGGACATGACCCCTATCATTAAAGCTCAATGCCCTAGGGTTATGATCCCACTTGGGCGCATGTGGTGCACGTGTCCGGTCATAGCAATAATTACTCAAATGACCCTTTCGATTGTAATATGTGCAATGACAAAGAGCCATTTGTTTTTGTGGACCATATGGATGTGCACATGAAACATTGCAAATAAAGATGATATTTTAAAATTATTTTGCAAATGATAAACTCTTTTTAAATCAAAACAAAATTTGGTCAAATGACCACAATAATCACATTTGTACACATGAGCATGCTTATGATGAACTTTATGTGCATGTATGTGTATGATGTGATGAAGCTTGATGGGATGCACAAACATGATTAGGCTTGATGGGTTTTTGTGCATTATAACAAAATTTAACAACATAGCAGTTACGACCGTAAATAGAACACTTGTAAATTTTGCTATACATGTGTGCATAGTGAGTGGGTTTCTTGGAAGAATTTACATGGGACTTTGCACACAAGTCCATAAGCTTATTATGATTAACAATGCATGTTTTAAGGGTTGAATCTAAGGTAGATATACGATCCTTAACATGATTCAACTCATCATTTTGCGCAAATGCATTGTTATTAGAAATAGAATATATATAAGTGTTAGCAAAAGAACTAACTTCATTTTTCATGTTCTCTACTTCTAATATGGCATTATCTTTCTCATGAGTTAAATTAGCAACGTTTGAAGTTAAAACAATATGATCCAATTTTAATTTTTTATTATTTTCTTTGAGGATCTTATTCTCATTAGAAATTGTATCAAACTTAGATGCTAACAACTCATGATCGGATTTTAATGCAACATGCTTGCTTTTTAAATTTACAAAATTTTATTGCAACTTCTTAAAATTATGCATTAATAATTCATATTCATGGGCAAGTTCATCAATAGATAATTCGTTATCTTTATCGGGCTCTCATACCTCACTATGGCTATCGCCTAGTGGCCGTGTACATGAAAATGCTCCTTTTGAACTTGAGGAAGAAGCCGCCAAAGCGTGTTGGATCTCCTCCAAGTTCCCTTAATGTGCTTCTATAAGTTTCCACAATGTATAAGCACTATCAAAAGAATTAAGCTTGTTAGTTAAAGATGAATCAAAAGCATTGTGTAAGAATTCTAACAAGAGCTTATTCATGATAAACATTCTTTGATCATTTTTACTCCACTTGGATTTCTCCCAAGTGGGTACCATATAAGCACAATCAATTATTTCCCACAAATCAAAGTGTCTAGATCGAACGAAAAGTTTTAAATCTAACACATTATTGAGCATAGGAGAAATTATCTAAACGATGAGCAACATTAATGGCATAACCTAAGCTAGGTGCACCGTACATATCCATAATGTGTTATGCAAGCAAAAAATATATCAAAACAAGATTAGCAACAACATGAAAGCTTGGATCTTTAACTCAAGGTGATTAAGCCACAAATCAAAGAGCACCAAGCTCTAATACCAATTGAAAGCACCCTAGAGAGGATGAATAGGGTAATATGCTAATCTAATCCGATTTTATGCCAATTTAAAACTTATTAACAATTATATCCTAGCAAGTGATGTATATGAGTTATGTATGCAAGGATATGAAATTAAACTAATGGTGATATAAACATGAGACAATGTAAGCAAAGAGCACAATAGGCGATATAAGATAAACACAAGAATAAGTGCGCCACTGACAAACACGAACACACAATATGATCACGGAGTACGGTCCTTCCGACCTACGTCTCCGCTCCCCACTCCCGGGGAGAATCCACTATTACAATAGGTTTTTGATGTTCACCCAAAAACGTTTACAATTCCACACAATTTTGATTTCTAGCTCACCGAAAACTTTCACAACTCACACTCTTGCAATCACACTTTACACCCTCTAAGTGTTGGTCTCTATCCCGTATCGTCTTCCTCAAGTGCTCGGGTTTACAACCTCTCTCTAGGCTTTACTATTGATATCATTCCTCTTGGAATCGATCTCGTCTCTCACCACACACTCCTCTCGGTATACAAATGTATTACAAAGTGATCTCACAATGAATGCTCAATTACAAAGTTTTGTTCTCTATAATAGATGAGAACTCAATTTAGCTCACACTCAAGAACCACTCACCACAACCCAAATTATACTTAATGTGAAATACTAAAAGCTCAAAGGTTGTGTGTGTTCAATGAGTAAAATCAAATATAAACTCAATTAAAGTCTAGCTTATGGATATGATAATCAAAAGTATAAATAGCTAGATATTGAGTTTAGAAAACTTCTCCAATAACACAAAGAGATGTAGATGAATGGATGAGGTTGAATTCCTCAAACCAAAAATGTAAGCCTCCTCTTTGTGAAAACTTCTTCACACAAAAACACAAACTTGAAAACAAACTTAAACCAAACTTAAACACTCTTAAAACTTGCTTAAAAATATTCTTGATAGTTAGAAATAGTTATGGCAAAGGAGTATATATAAGATAGAAGAAACCAACTCAAGAAATCACCAAAAACACCCTAAAACATTAAAATAATCAAAAACAAAAAACTAGTCGTTACTGTGCAACAGCTAGTTCATAAGTCGACTTATGTCTTATGAGTCGACTTTTTCAGTTGTAAGTTGACTGGCAGACAAAAACAACAAACATAAAAACATAACGTAAGTGGACTTAACAGAGATTACAAGTCGACTTATAGCAAGTCGACTTACAGGATACATGAGTCGACTTAGTAGAAAGATTTTGCATTTTCCAGAGCAGATCATAAGTCGACTTATCAGTGCTTATAAGTCAACTCATGAACGTGCACGGGCACTGTTGCTGTATGAAATCTGATTTTTGAAGTGCCTTAAAAAATAGCAAATAAATTCCAAAAATTATAAAAATTTGAGAAATGATTATAAATATGAAAATGAACATGTTACAAAAAGAATTTTTTAAATTACATCTCCTAATTGTGAAAACTCTTCATTTTGTAAAATAGTCCAAAAACATAAAAACTGAACAACATATGTTTTTTAACAAACAAACTTGCATATTCATTTAGAATGGATTAAAGGACGTAAGAAAAGATATAAAATGGTGTAATTTAGTCTTTAATCCATAAACATATATTTTTGCAAATAAACATGATTTCATTGATTTTGAACTTGTTGATTAATGAATTCATCTTAAGCACATATAAACATGAAAATATATTTATATACGTGTATTGAGTTTTCATGTATATGTGGCTAAACACATTGTTTACCAAAACCAAAAATGATAAATATGAAACATGTATGTATATATATAAATAAGTAAATTTGTTTCATATTCAAACTTGAAAACTATAAAACCAAAACGTGTATGTGTGTATAAGATTGAGCTCTAAGTATTAACACACAAGTATAAACTCTAAACTGTAAAAACTATACCCAAACAATATTGATCTTCAATTAAGCTCGTCTTGATTGCGGATGAAGCTTGATCTTAAATTTGATTTTGAATTGCAAATGGCTTGATTCTGATATTCCACCAACCTCCATTGAATATCATCGTTAAGACGCAATCCATCCAACCTCCAACAAGGATATTTGTGTAGATTACCTAACAAAACAAATGCAAACACTCGACGCACAATGTTAGGAATTGTTTGTAATCATCAAAACAAGATTAGAAAGTAGGCTCATAACCAGGAGGCTAACAGGTATTTGCTAGAGCAAAAGATGTTAGAAATGTTCACTCTTTTATTAAGTTTAAGGTATGCTCATTTGAGCGACAGTACAAATTGAAACTAAACTTGTGAAAGAGGAATTCTGTTGTCACATTTGGAACATCAAATGAGTTACACCAAGGTGCATTTTAGTTCCACACAAAGAATATAAAATAAATTAAATTAAACTAAAATTAAAATTAAAATTAAAAATCCAAGCATCTATATTATGAAATAATATCAAATAGACAGTTCCACCTGTATGAATTTATATTGTCCGTGAATTTAGATAGTCAAATATTTCGAATAGTTTAGCATGCTCAGATCCACACTTGAGCTTTCAATGGACATTTTCTGCATGCCCATACCTATAAAAAAAAGGATACGTAAATGGATTTTTTTTAACTGGCTTACCCGTACGATTACCTGAATTATCTCATGTCCCTGATTAGTGCTGGGCGCAAACAATGGGTTATGAGGACGTAGACGTCTGATGTTTGCCTTCAACAAACACATTCACATAACCATACTCTGCCTCATAATTTCCACCTCCAATTAATCAGAACACGCATCTCATGCTTTTATGGAAGTCTTATGGACAGATTTTTTTTTATCAGCTGAACAAGATTTGTTTTGAGGACTTTGCACTAATCTTGATGTCATGAAATGAAGAAAAACTACTCATTTTTACAAGCCTGCAAACTTATATGGACAGAGAGCAGGGACTACTGATTCTATGTAAACTATTAAGACAGCAGTTACAACAAGGACTACGAGAAGTCTACATGAGATCATAACCTGCCAGAGCGCATCGTTGCAAACCCAAAATGCTTTAGCATTTAACGAATGCAAAACGCAACAAAATTGTGAAAAACTAAGTTAAAGCGAGCTACTTGAAGGGTTTAGCTCGAAGGGCGTTTTCTTGGCTTCCTAGAAGAAGCAGGATTCATTTTGGAGATGTCTGAACTTTGCTTCTTGCTTGATCGACCACGCTTGAGCTGGCCAGACTTCCCAACTGGTCCGTTGTTTAGATAAGTTGGCTGATGGGATTTATTAGCTTGGATCTCTTCTTCTTTGGATGTGAAGAATGGAAATTCCTATACACAAAAAAAAAACTAGCAATTAGATAAGTACTCCAAGATATTTTCTATTATGGCATGATGAACTCTTATCTGTTCATGTGTATGGTAAACTAAACATGAAAACAAGGACATGCTTGTTAACTTAAAACAATATATACAAACTACCCATCTCAATAAGAAGGGGGGTTTCTCACGAAGCAAAACAAAGAAGTGGTTTGCGTGTACTCAAGGTAGAAAAACTATGATCAGCCTTTTTTCCCAACAAGAAAAATATGCCAAATTCAGTTCATCAACAAATAGGAACTACTTGCGTCTATCTGATATGATGAATTATGGAATGAACTACAGTAAGTATTCTATGCAAGGTAACTTGTGTAAAATCCAGGCCATACTAAATAATTGTATTCAATGTCCAAGAATGAGCACGAGTTTGCATGTAGAACTTTAGCCTCTTTTTATCTATTACTCCCCATGCACAGTCTATCTAATCTTGTATAAAAGTTTTCATACATTAATGAGCACGCCAAATTCACATTGTATTAGAGTTTCCATTTATATAATTATTATTAAATTGGGCACGTATAATATTACAATTGTTAAAGATAATTACCACCTAGATTGATTGAAGCAATGCGTATAAAGGAATTGCTTAACATAATCCTTGAATATGTGCCTAATCTGGATATAAATCCTGGCTCTGCCCCTGATCTAATGTTCTCATATTGACACAAATAACTCCATCTGTTATACTTGCCCTCACAATTGAAAGTCAAAATATTAACCCTCTATACTGCTAGTAAAGCTTTCCATTTATAGAATCCAATACGTATATCGCAATAACTGCTTAATCTACTTGAATTAGTACAGCGGGCCATTAACATAAGCTTCACTTAATAGAACCTTTAACTTTACTTTTTAAAGAAATAACACACGGCTCCATGCTAACAAAAGCAATCTACTGGAGGAGAATTTTTCTCAGAAACGACAACTGGCAAGTGACAAATCTATTTAAAATTTCCTTCTGTAAATGGCAGGCTCCTGTTACACTGCTCAAAATCATGAATCACCTTTGCAAGATGACTTCCATTTGGCTTAGTTAGTATCCTAGATAGTTATGAAGTCCAGCGAATTCAGTCTTAAGGTGCATAAGCGTGGTAAGTTTATATTAGAAGCCATCTTTGTGGTCACCTTTTGCTATTCTCTTACGATAAAGCCTAATTTGGTAAGTCAACGGTAAAAAAGCAAAACAAAGAGATAACATCGGAAAGATTACTTCGTCAGCAGCTGCTTAAAACCTTTAGGAAAAAACATGCAGGTCTTGCAAATCAAGTCATCCTTCAAGAGCTCATCCTCCACAATATGTTAGTCAGAGGGACCATATAATTGTAAAGGTGATTAAGGGCATAATCTTCTCCTTCATACACAGGGTCTTATTTTATCATTCCTACCTAGTTGTTTCATCTTTCACTTTGAGATGAATAGGCATGACTTAAAGTTTCCTACTTTTGGCAGGTGCACCTTACGTCTCTCTAAGAATATTGTTCACGCTGCTAATAGCTGGTAACCATGCATACATAAGCAGCAGGAGGCCTGATAAGAAATGTAATGATTCTGTGGGACCTGACTAAGATTAACTGAGAAAGGACCTGACAAACTGATCTGTATGTTTAAAGGTGCCAAAGACTAAACTAATTGTGCCTTAAGGGAAATGAAAGACTACTTTGTAGAAGAGAAGATTTATGATGCTCAGAGATCATAATTAGCCTTCTGCATTCTTACTATAAACCTATACGTAGGATAAAGTTTGGCACTTTGGTACCATGAAATAAAGGAAATGTTATACAGTGTGTGACACCAACTTCTCACCTTCGACCTGAGGTATTGCCTAACATGTTGCTCGATGTAGCATTCGTACCTGAAGAATACCTACTTTCATTTCATTGTTTGTCTCTCTAATATTCCTTTTTTTAACTCTCATCTTCTATCAAATCCAAATCTTTGGGATATGGTTTTTTTACCTCTTACATTATGAGCAGAGGAGCTTCGAATATTTCATCTTATTAAATGACATGAGTATATTTTTGTTAATGCCTTCAGATCTATGTCACACTATTTTCTATTAGGTAGATGACAAGATTTTACATGTAATAAGTGTATCCGTGTTTATATAATATTCGATATACATGTCCCAAGATGTTGGTCGTGTCCGATACGTGGCATATATCCCCCAAAAACCATCAACTGCACATTTTCCATGTAAAACCTTGTATAGATCCATATAGTCAGTTTGATTTCCCATAAATCATTTTTGGGTTCCCCTGATACTCAGCTCTCATGATAACATTTATCATGGTTTGAGTTTATCCGACATAATTGTGTCCTCGACAAGTAGTATCAGTTGATTTTTGGGGGAATACTAAGTACAAATTGCATATGGGGTTAAAATTAAAAGTGAAGGGAAGATGAGACTTGTGTCAACGACTTAACAAATTAGAATCCATGAACAGGGAAACAGATGTGGGATACAGGTATGTGCAATACGTGCACCGATGTTATGGTAAATTTTAGGATAAAGGCACGATATGGATACGACAAAAGTTATATCATAAAACTAGGCTAAATGGTACATACATACGACAAAGTTTTCCTATTTTGGCACTTATATACCATGAGTAGTTTTTTGTGGCAAATAAATACCATATGTTGTTTAAGATTGGCATATTAGTACCTTCAATGATGCAAACATGAAAATTTTACTTGAACATTACATATAACACTAAGATGTTAATTTCATAGCTTTCCAACCATTAATATAAGTTTAAAAAAAATTGGTAGATTTAGTAGCAAATTTAACAAATATTAACTGCTAAAAAGATCTAAAATTAGCATGTAAGTATCATAGAGAAACATTCGATCGAGTGTACTAACATGCCAATTTTAAACAACTCATGGTATTTATTTGCCAAAAAAAACTCATGAAAATTACCATGAGTTGTGTTTTTATATTTACCATGAGTTGTTTAAAATTACCACTAGAGATGAGAAACAATGTGCGTACAGATTAGGAAAATTCCAAAAAATAGTACATTAATTTGTTGTGGGTGCAGTACAAAAAATAAGCATGTGCACATGAATAAATTATGTGAATAACTATACTTTATTAAAAAATAGACCAAATTATATATATGCAATGAATCAAAAAGTCAATTGGAGTTATGAACCCATAATTCATCCATTTGAACTTTTGCATTAGTGTCAAATA